>JAULAV010001294.1:0-24007 GCA_030789695.1 Scilla litardierei | reverse complement strand
GGATACCCATTCGTGAAAAAGACAACGCCTCATTCATCGGTTCGACGGGGCGGCGGTTTGACCGGGGCGAACCCGTATGGCTCCGATACCAATGTAGGAGCCTGTCAAAATAGCGTTAGGATCGATAAATGAAGTTGAGACTTACGCTTGCGTATGCGGCACGGTAGCCTCGGAACTTCGCCTTCGGATTCGTCACGACGGATCGAGTCTTCTCACGAACGGAGTAAGGCTACTAAATCCACAATCTAAATCTCTACTTTTAGATTAAGAACTTGGATAAAGAGAGAGGAAGGATTTCGGCAGAGCTTCGCTAGAATGAAATGCAAGGCAAGAATACCATGCAAAAGTGTAAGTAAATGGCTGAGCCTTGGGTCTTATTTATAGCCCCCAAGGTAGTTATTTTAGGAGTAATTGTTCCTTTGGAACAATTTAACTAAAGTGTACCATCATACATGGCACATTATAAGCGTAAGTTGTACCATATGCATGGTACAACATAAGCTTAAGATATTCCCCCTTTATTAGCCATATGTCGCATGCACTTATTCACATATAATGCGACTTTCCCACTAATCTAGAGATCCTCTCCGCAAGGGAACAAATTCCCTTTGCACACGACTTCGTGTACGCGACGTTCAAGGTCCGTATTCCCTCGTACATCCTCTACAAGGGTGTACAAACGTCATCCATATCCAACAAAAACTGTGTCGAAACCGCCCCTGCGCAGCCTCAAAATCGTAACTTACGCTACAGGCAGCACGGCTCACTCGACCGAGTGACAAATGTCACTCGGCCGAGTGAGAGACCCTGACGGATTCCAGAGAGTTGGGGTCGTCTCCTCGGGAGTCACTCGGCCGAGTGACTTTTCTTCACTCGGCCGATGGGCGTTCTTCACTCGGGTGGACGGTGTTCATCACTCGGTCGAGTCGGTCTTTGGGGCTGACTGACGGATTCCAGAGAGTTCAACATTTTTGGTTGCCGTCGTCTTGGCTCCACTCGGGTGAGGGGTGACTCGGTGCTCGGCCGAGTGGTCTGGCGATGCTCGGCCGAGTGCACGCTGATATTAGCTCTGTTGCATGTCCGATCTGGCCGGTCGAGCGGGCTGTCTATGCTCGGCCGAGTGACTCCTTCACTCGGCCGAGTGGCATGCTGAAAATGCCCATTCTTCGTATTTTTGCCTCCTCGTCGCTCCTACGACGTTCTTTCTTCTTCCACTCCTCTCCAATCACAGAATACCCCTCAAAAGAGTCGTCGGTGACACTCCGGAGTGGGTGCATCTCAGAATCACTCCAAATCGCTCCAAATCTCCTGAAATACGACAAAAACAACAAATCGTGAAAAGCATCGCAATATTGTCGAATAAACGTGAAAAACATGATTTGAGCGATCTAAATGGCATGCAAACATGCAGAAAAAAGGTGTAAAATACGGAGTGATCAAAATCCCCCAAGCTTACCTCTTACTCGTCCTCGAGGAAGATGAGTAAACTGCGAACCCGGTGGATAAAGATAAAGAAAACGATGGAGAAATGGAAAATGAAAAATGAAAAACAACATAGAAAACGAAGAGGGAAGTTGCTAGATCATTTTTCTCAGGACGTGGGTTTTGCTTACTCATATAGCATGCATCGAATATAAAACACATGTCAAAGACTTTTATTTTGATATCATAGTATAATGGTGCATTTGAAATAGAAAACCCAAGAATATCAATATAGCATGAAAAATGGAATAATTCTAAGATTAACATCGTCCGAAGCATCTAAAGCGGTATACAATATCGTAGATCACACACTTTTCAATTGAATGCTTTCTATAAGGAGTATAAGAGATATCACACAATAGAGTAGTAAGAATAGAAAAGTGTGGTTTTCATGAAATGAGTGCTAAGCTTAGATTTCTGGATTTCGTGAAACTTTATCAATCTTACCGAGTATAAAATATTACTTAGCCTAGGTTGTCATGCACCGTCAAGTATCCACTCTCTCACACATCATAGGATCCTCTCCCCCAAGCTTATCCATAAGCGTAGTGGCATAAACAAAACAATATTTACATCCCTGTTTCTTTTGAAGCTCCATAAGTCAAAGAAAATAAAAATAAAAATAAAAACAAAAGAGGGAAGAAAGAGAGAAAGTATATGAGATGGGATCGTTTTCGAACTTCTTTTCTCTTTTCTTTTCTTATTCTCAAATATTTTTCTTTTTCTTTTTCTCTTTCTCCTTTTTTTTCTTGAATAACATATATACACAAATGATCCCAAATCAAAGAGAAGGATATACAAGTATTTTTCTTTTGGTTTTGGGGAATTTGGAGCATGTGATATAATAACAGGGGGGTGCCAATAATAGACTTGCTAGGGGGGATTCACCAATGAATTTCAAGTAGAGAAATAAAGCTCAAGATATGTGGAGAAAGAAATAAATGTATCTCTCAGTTCACTCTATAGGACGTGCATGACAACTTCAGCAGGGTAATATAATCTACTCAGTTTAATCTCAAAAAGTAAACTAGTCCAGATTTATCATTGCTAGCAATAATTCAATCAACCCGAAGTGAAGCATACCAAGCATGCAATAAGAAGTGATATGAGAAAAGAAAGCAGTACTCCAGATATAAGCAATCAATGCGTGAATCTTGGTGTGTTTTCTACGATAGCATACATATGAATCATCAGACATCAGCTAATAATAGAATTTCATCCATTTTCATACAGTAAAAGAGAGTGGGTTACTATTTCTAAATGCAAAGCAGAACATAGCATATGATATCAGAAATAAAAAGCTATGACACGACAAATATAGCATGCATATAGAGAAAAGCTAACACCACGTCATCATCATCACAGAAAAGTCATCTCTAGCAGAAGATGAAAGAAATAAAGACAAAAGAAAATAAAAACTATTTACAATGCAGCACACAAAGAAAATAAGAAAAACGTGATGCATGGTAAAAAAAATGAAAAAGTGATGAAAAATGGGTGCAAAAGTGGAAAAAACGTGGAAAAACTATAAATAAAGGTGATAAAAGCGGAAAGCGTGAGAACTCACTCCCCCAAGCTAAAGTGCACAGTGTCCTCAATGTGCGAAGTGTGGCACACCGAGAGACGTGTAATGGGTGGGGGGTGGGTGCATGCATGATAAAAAGAAATAAAAATAACAAAATGAAAATATGATGCGGATGTGATGCATGCAAGGATAAGAGTGATGCAGATATGTGTGTGTCACCAAAAATACTCTCCCTCACTCCCGAAAAAGGATATAGAATGATATGATCAAAACGGGGACAAAAATAGTGAGGGGATGAGGGGTGGGAAAAAATCATCAGGACCAAGCAGAGAATGGGCAGCATAACGGCAAAAAATATCTATGGCATCAAGGGTGTGCCTAAGCTGGTGGTGCTGCTCCATCTCCGTCCTGAGGTGGAGGTGGAGGTGGAGGTGGTGGAGGCTGGGTAACAGTCTGCTGGGTGCGTCGTGGTGGTCGTGGCAGTCGCTCGAGAATCTGGGTCAGGCAAAAGTGAATGCCGGGAAGTAGCTCGACGCGATGCTGCATGGCGGCGACTGCGACAGAGAGAGCCCTAAAATCGCCCCTGAGTCCACTCATCGCCCCCTCAAGAGCACGAATGCTCTGGACTAAGGCATCAGGGGGTGGTGGAGCGGAGGGACGGACAGGTCTAGGCTGAGCAGGTCGGGGCTGTCTGATACGGGCGGTGTAAATAATCAGGCCAGCAGGCATGTGTGGAAAGGGGTCTATGCTCACTAGTGGATGCTCAGCCTCAGTGCGAGGCTGGGACGCAGGCTGGTGTCAGGTGGAAGTAGCAGCAGTGGAAGTGGAAGACAAAATCGATGACGAGGCAGCAAGAGAGGTCAGTGGCACAGACGTGGGAACAGACATCACGACACTCTCGAATAGGACGGCTGCCGTGGAGACAGAAAGGTCGACCGCTGGGGAGGAAGTGTAGGGAACAAAAGGTGAGACCCCAGTGGAGATCAAAGTGGATAGGGTCTCCATGACGGAAGCGAAGGAAGACTCGCCGCTCTCAACAATAGAAGGTGGACACTCGGGTAGCAAAGAGGTGAGGGGCTCAACCGATAGGGGCACAGCAGTGGTGGGGGTGGTGGTAGACGTGGTGGAAGTGGAGGACGACTCAGCAAGTGTACTCCCGACACTGGCAGAAGTGTGGATAGTGGTGTCAGAAGAGGCAGAAAGTGCAGGCTCAGGCTGAGGGATCACAGGGTCTACAGGTGCAGGGGGTGCCTGCTCAGCCTCCTCGGCCTCAAGCACGTAGGCGGTGGGGATCAGGAGATCCATCACCGGAAGAAAGTCCTCGTGTGCCAGTCCTATGTGTGTCCGAGCGGGGCTCGGGAGGATCATGTAGTCAGCACCGAAGGGACCGTGCAACCATACCCAGTGCCGCTGGCCGTGGGGACGAAGCATCTTTATCCGGGCCATGACGTCTATCGAAAGTGAAGTAGGGCCCGAAGGTCGACGCAGGCCGGTCGGAAGGTCCTCGCCGGTCATCAGGGCTAGCATGGTGATCAGGCCGCCGCAACATTTCGGGGAGCGAGCGCCCACCGATACTATGATGCGGTCCAAAAGCCAGCTAGCAACATCAATCTCAACGGCGGGGACCATCGCAACACCATCCCTATCCAGAACTCTGGGGCGAGTCATCGCGTAGAGCATATAGAGCTCAGACGTAAACATCGTCCCAGGCTCGTACCTCGCTAGAAAGGTGGTCGCCATAAGGCGCTGTGCTATGCGGAGGTAGGGGTGGACTATGGCTGAGGCCTTGGCCCTACTAGGGTCAAAGGCATGTGGTAAACCCGTGATCCTGGCCCAAAAGGCGTGGGAATCGAAAGATGGCAGAGGGATGTGTGTGGGGGCATAGGCTCGGTCGGGCACGGGGACTGCGGGCCACTGAAAGAATGCTCTAAGCATATCGAGAGTGATTTGACACTCTCAATACATGAGTCTAAAGGAGCATCCCTCATCGGTCCAGGCGATCGAGCTAAGTACCTCGAGTGTCGGACGGACGTAGGTGTCCGCTGACACAGACAAAAAATCTCGCCAACCCACATTGTCGTACAACGTGAGCATCCCCTCAAGTACCCCCAGGCGGTCTAGGTCTGCTAAATGAATGAACCTGGAGGGTACTATCGGGTGCTGGGCGATAAGCTCAAATCGGACGCGCTGTACGTCATCTCTAAATGTGATGCCCAGCGGCCCGACGGCTGGAGCCGGTGGTGGCTGTGCGTCAATGGGATCGGCTGGAAGTGGCTGCGGATGGATGGGGTCGGCTGGAAACGGCTATGTGGGGTGAGGTGGTGAAGGTGGAGGGGAGTCCTCCCTAGCGTGGGAGGGGCCGGGCTCATCCGACCGCTTCCGCTTGGCGGAAGCTCCCTGAGTACGTGGCCGTGTATGGGGCGGCATGTGTGCCCCGAGTGCTCACCCAACTAATGAAAAATGCGGCGTGCTAAGAAAATGGAACGAAGGTACCTGAACACACTGCGAGAGCAAAACAGCAGATAAGTGCGAAGACGCCGCCTCCACGAAGCCAAGATAGCCTACACATCAAACAATGATATCAGCGTATAAAATTCAAAATACATGGGGGAGATGGGGTATAACAGATAAGTAAAGAAGTCGATTTGAGTTAGGGGCTCAATGGGCATACTGATCGTCAAAAATAGGGGAAAAAGGAGCAAAGGGGCGAAATTTGGGTTACCGGCGGTCGGTCGGCGGCGAGGGTGGTCGTCGACGGTGAGGGGGTCGGTGGTCGGTGCTCGGCCGACGGTGATCGGGCGAGCGGAGGTGGTGGTCGAAGAGATTCGGGCGAGTGGGCTCTGATCGCAGCGGGCGGGAGCTGAAAGGTCACGTGGGCTCGGGCGAGAATGAGATTTGGGCGTTTCGAAAATCGTGCCGAGCCCGCAGCACCTTATATAGGAGTGGTTACGACTGGGCCGAGTGACTCTGTCACTCGGCCGAGTGACGTAACGGAAAACAAAAATTTTAAAAACTCCTCGCCATTTACGACTCAGCCGAGTGTCTTTGCCACACTCGGCCGAGTGGAGAAAGTCCATTCGGCCGAGTGGCACAAGCTACTCGACAGCACTTGCCCTAGGAGGGTATCAGTTTCACTCGACCGAGTGAAGATATATACTAGGCCGAGTGGAAGTTTATACTGAAATCACAAAAAAGACAGAGAGTTGGGTACAGCAGACTTCCCTTGTTGGTGCGCCACTCGGGCGGACGGCTTTCTTTGCTCGGCCGAGTGACTATGGTACTCGGCCGAGTGAGGCTTTGTTTCCTGCTTCGGGGCTCCGTTTTGGCTCTACTCTCTGTTTTTCTTCCTCCAGGTGGTTTCTTTCTCCTCCTAAGCCTCGATCGCATTCTTGGAGCGCTCTTCTTCGCATCGGTCATCCTCCATATGATAGATATCCTTTCCTCCTCCTCCTGTCAAAGAAAATAGGACCCGTTGTCACAATGTTTCGGGCAAATGACTCAAAAACACTAATAAAGTCTAAAATAAAAATAAAAACTAAAATAGAAATAATGCGATAACCGTCGGGTTGCCTCCCGATAAGCGCTCGTTTAAGGTCTTGAGCTTGACCCCTTTAAATTTTCAATTTAGCGCGGGATGTTGGGTGCATATGAGATGCACCCGTCCAATTTACCGGGAAGACCGCTCGGATTTGGATCATGGTGGTGTGTGGTCTTCCTCAGCGCCCCTTCGTCATGGGCAATGTTGGGGGGTGGCTCCCCCAAGCTAGAGCTTTTTCCGGTCTTCGACTTTGCCGGTGACACCGATCGTCGTATCGGTAGAGCTTTCTTCGGAGTCCTCAACTTCGAGAGCTTGCAGAGCTCCCGTATTCTTACGACATCAGCGTCGCCATCATCAATCGCCTTGGAGATATTGGGGGAGTGCTCCATCTTCTCTTCCTCGGCCAAATCTAGGCCTTCTTCGAAGCTATCTTCGTGGGGTGAGCCGATGAAGTGGGGGATCGCCTCTTCGATGACCTCGTCGAGGAGGTATGAAAGATCATCCGGCCGTCCCTTGAGTAGATATATTCTACTTACTTCACCCGTAGGGACTCCTTCGGAATAATGCTTGAGCCTTTGTCAATTTACCTTGAATGTGGCTCCGTCCTTGCCTTCCAACTCAAAAGCTCCTCCCGGTTGTATGTGCTTGATGGTGAAAGGTCCGGACCACCGTGACCTCAACTTACCGGGAAATAGTCGAAGCCGGGAATTATATAGTAAGACTTTGTCTCCGACCTTAAAGTCCTTAACAGTTATGCGTGCGTCGTGGAGAATCTTGGTCCTTTCCTTGTAAATTCTTGAGCTCCCGTAGGCATCTCTTCGAATCTCATTAAGCTCATTGATGTCCAAGAGTCGCCTCACCGCTGCACTTTTATAATCATAGTTGAGGGTCTTGATGGCCCAATATGCTCGGTGTTCCAACTCTACCGGCAAGTGATAAGCCTTTCCATAAACAAGTCGGAACGGTGTGGTGCCAATGGTAGTGCGAAAGGCTGTACGATATGCCCATAGAGCATCGTTTAACTTCATGGACCAATCCTTTCTAGATCGATCTACGGTCTTTTCAATCTGCTTGATTTCTCTATTCGAGACCTCCACTTGGCCGCTTGTCTGAGGGTGATATGCCATGCCGATTCTATGGTTTATCCCGTACTTTTTCAACATGGCTTCAAACTTGTTTTCTATGAAATGGCTTCCCCCGTCGCTTATCAAAGTATAAGGCACCCCGAAGCGTGGGAAAATACTTTGTTTGAAGAACTTGGAAACAACCCTCGCATCATTAGTAGGGGTAGCAATGGCTTCTACCCATTTGGAGACGTAATCTACCGCCAACAATATGTACTTATTACCTTGGCTCGACGGAAATGGTCCCATGAAGTCCACTCCCCAACAATCGAATAACTCAACCTCAAGAATGGGCCTCATTGGCATCTCGTTTCATTTGGAAATGTTCCCGGTCCGTTGGCATCTATCGCACCCCTTGACGAAGTCGTGTGTATCTCTGAACATTGTTGGCCAAAAGAATCCGCTCTGTAAAATCTTAGCAGTAGTCTTAGAGGCGGTATGATGTCCCTCGCATGGCATACCATGGCAATGTAAAATGATAGACGTTGCCTCCTCCTTAGAAACACACCTCCGAATAACATCATCTTTGCATATCTTGAAGAGGTATGGGTCTTCCCAAAAATAACTTCAGACCTCATGCTAAACCTTCTCTTTTGTTGTGTGGGCATCCCACATGGTTTAATCCCATAAGCCAAGTAATTGACGAAGTCCGCGTACCAAGGCACTTCTCCGGGCCTTATGGCGTATAGCCTCTCATCAACGAAGGTGTCATCGATAGGTAAGCTCTCATCCTCCTTGTCGCAAATAAGCCTAGATAGATGGTCCGCCATAACGTTGTCCGTACCCTTCTTGTCTCTGATTTCCAAATCAAATTCTTGCAACAAGAGTATCCACCTAATCAACCTTGGTTTGGCCTCTTTCTTGTTTAGAAGATATTTCAATGCCGCATGGTCGGTGTGGACAATTACCTTGAAACCAAGGAGGTAGGAGCGAAACTTTTCAATGGAATAGACGACCGCTAGAAGCTCTTTCTCGGTAGTTGTCTAGTTTTTCTGCGCGTCATCCAATGTCTTGCTTGCATAGAATATTGCATGAAGCGTCCTATCTTTCCTTTGACCCAATACTGCTACAATGGCTTGGTCACTTGCATCACACATGAGCTCAAAGGGAAGGCTCCAATCCGGTGGTTGTATGATGGGTGCAGAAATTAATGCTTCCTTCAATGTATTGAAGGCTTGCAAGCACTCACCTGAAAAAACAAACGGAGCATCTTTAGCAAGCAAGGAAGTAAGAGGTCGAGCAATCAAGGCGAAATCCTTGATAAAGCGGCGATAAACCCCCGCATGACCAAGAAAGCCTCTAATGCCCTTGACATTAATAGGAGGAGGGAGTTTCTCGATTACCTCAATCTTTGCCTTATCTACCTCAATTCCGCTCGAGGAGACAAGGTGCCCAAGAACTATACCTTCCGTGACCATGAAGTGACACTTCTCCCAATTTAGAGTAAGATTATTTTGTTGGCATCTTTTAAGGACTTTAGTAAGGTTAGCCAAACAAGAATCAAACTCACTTCCATAAACCGAGAAGTCATCCATGAAGACCTCCATAATATTTTCAATATAATCGGAGAAAATGGATGTCATGCATCTCTGAAAGGTGACAGGAGCATTACACAGACCAAAGGGCATTCTACGGTAGGCATAGGTACCATAGGGACAAGTAAAAGTAGTCTTCTCTTGGTCATCTTCATGCAAAGGGATTTGGGAAAACCCCGAATACCCATCCAAATAACAAAAGTAGTTATGTTTAGCAAGGCGTTCAAGCATTTGATCAATGAAGGGTAATGGGTAATGGTCTTTTCGGTTGGCTTTATTTAGTTTCCTATAATCAATGCACATCCGCCATCCCGTGACAGTGCGTGTAGAAATGGGCTCTCCTTTATTGTTTTTTATAACAGTCATCCCCCCTTTCTTGGGGACGACGTGAACGGGGCTAACCCACCTACTGTCAGAGATGGGGTAAATAATACCGGCCTCGAGCAATTTTAGGATTTTCTTTTTAACCACCTCTTTCATGTTCGGATTCAACCGCCTTTGAGGCTATATAGAGGTGGCGTGAGTATTTTCCAAATGGATTCTGTGTGTGCATAGCCTAGGGCTTATCCCCTTTAGATCAGAGATGGTGTAGCCAAGGACATCTTTGTGGCTCCTAAGAATGTCTAGGAGTCTCTCAAGTTGATCATGAGTGAGGTGGGAGTTAACTATCACCGGAAAGGTTAATTTATTACCCAAGAAAGCATACCTTAGATTCGGTGGCAATTGTTTAAGCTCTACCTCAAGAGGTGCCGTACCGTCTACTTCATCAGCTTGCATGAGTGTGGCATCTCCTTCGACATCCGAGTTTAGCTCATGTTCGACGGTGTGCTCTCGTGTGGAGACTCAGATTCACTTCTTAGTGAGGAAGGTGCATCGAAATAGACGCTCTCCAATTCTTCGCTAGCATCGTCAAGACCTCCACTATGCTCCGGTTCATTCCTGGGATCAAGAAATACGTCAGCAGATTCATAAATGCAAGAGTGAGGGTTGTAAAATGTAACCCCCTGAATATCGGTTTGCTCGAAGGATTCCTTGGGAGTGTAGTACTCTTCGACGCATGTTTTACCGTCTTTGAAATATAGCTTATCGTCCCTCACATCAACTCTGATATCGTCCCCAACAGTCCCATCCGGGGAGATTTGATCCATCATAAAGCTAGCAAACAATTGTTCGACAGGGTCCTTAATATTAATAGCAAAAGCTCCGGTAGCGTGGACCTCATCAACAAGTTCCATAAGGAGGTCTGCGAAGGAATCATCATCTCCCTGGCTAGACTCAGTCGTTGACATTGCATCCCCCATATTATCTGCTAAGATCTCACGCAAAACACTGGGAGAGTATGCAAATAGGGCTGCAGACAGAGTTAGGAAAGAATATAGAAGGAGGTAAAGGAAGGAAGAAAAATAACCGGGTGGTCGATATCGAACACCGTCAAAAACTCATCCCCAGCAACGATGCCAAAAACTTGATCGCGCCCCGGATACACGTCCCGGGACGGCGACATTGTAGTCTTACTGCAAGCGCACGGTGTAGCGGCGAGCGGGTATTGAACACGAGGAGGATGTATGACAGTGGCTTCTTCAGTCAACCTGGCTATAGGAACAGTAGAGAAATGTTCGCAGTAATGCGGTCACAGCCGTTCAATTATACGAAAGAAAATATCAAATTAATAAATACGCCTAGGGATAGGGAATCCCAGCCACTTGCCGTATCTCATCATTGTGATTCGTAGGTTTCACAATTGATAGACTTGAAATTCGGGTGAACTAGTTGCAACTAAATGTAGAACCAAGCTCACGCCCTCGTGCTATTGCCGGTCTATAGCAAACCTAGGGTAGGGTCCAATCTCTTGCAAACCCTAACCTAGGCAAACTAGCGTGAAGAACAACATCATCGTCCAATCGTATCTCGAGCCCACTCTCGTGCAAACTCGAGCTACGACCTAGGTTGGGATAGTTCCTACCCGTCCAATCTCTTGCAAACGGGTACCGGTATGGAATTGCAATCGAAAACCCTAGTATTGGTCCAATCTCTTGCAAACCAATCCTAGGGGAATCCAACTGCAACCCAATTCGAATTTCTAGGGCTTCCTATCGAATTGGGATCCAATCTCTTGCAAATCCCAATCGGTATGAATCCTTAGCTATTCGTATTAAATCAATCCCAAACTAACCCTAATCAATCCTAGCAAGAATTTTACCTATTCATCACAAATTTGAAATTGGGTTCGTAGGGTTCATCCCTACGCCCTAAGACGATAACACTACTCACAATTCATCATGCAAATCATTAGATATTCAATGGAAATAACAAGAGAATTCATTGAAATAATCAAGATATCAAGAAAAAATAGGGTTTTTAATAAAGAGAAAGACAAACCAATGGAGTTCCAATAGCATCCAACAAAAAAGAACTTTTTATCTCCTCTCCAATAACCCAAATCTAATCTCCTAAAAGTTAATCAAAAAGGCTGCCAAAACTTCAGGGAAAAATCTCCCTAAACTAGGTTAAAAACAAGGGTTAAATACCCCCCAAAATCGCCCAAAAAACTATGACGAAACTGCCCCTGCGCAGCCTCAAAATCGCAACTTACGCTACAGACAGCGCGGCTCACTCGGCCGAGTGACAAATGTCACTCGGCCGAGTGAGAGACCCTGACGGATTCCAGAGAGTTGGGGGTCTTGGGGGTTGTCTCCTCAGGTGTCACTCGGCCGAGTGACTTTTCTTCACTCGGCCGATGGGCGTTCTTCACTCGGGCGGACGGCGTTCGTCACTCGGCCGAGTCGGTCTTTGGGGCTGACTGACGGATTCCAGAGAGTTCAACATTTTTGGTTTCCGTCGTCTTGGCTCCACTCGGGCGAGGGGTGACTCGGTGCTCGGCCGAGTGGTCTGGCGATGCTCGGTCGAGTGCACGCTGATATTAGCTCTGTTGCATGTCTGATATGGCCGACCGAGCGGGCTATCTATGCTCGGCCGAGTGACTCCTTCACTCGGCTGAGTGGCATGCTGAAAATGCCCATTCTTCGTATTTTTGCATCCTCGTCGCTCCTACGACGTTCTTTCTTCTTCCACTCCTCTCCAATCGCAGAATACCCCTCAAGAGAGTCGTCGGTGACACTCCGGAGTGGGTGCATCTCAGAATCACTCCAAATCACTCCAAATCTCTTGAAATACGACAAAAACAATAAATCGTGAAAAGCATCGCAATATTGTCGAATAAACGTGAAAAACACGATTTGAGCGATCTAAATGGCATGCAAACATGCAGAAAAAAGGTGTAAAATATAGAGTGATCAGTTTTTCGTATTTTGCAGGGGTTTACTGGCATATGGGACATAAAACGATGATATCATGAGTCCCCGGAGCAACGGGAGGAGTCACGCGTGATCCAGGGGCCAAACGATGAAGATCGCATCTTTCAGCCCCTCACCCGACCGGTTGGTCACTTCCAACCGATCGGGTGATGCACACGTGCACAGCCCGGACACAAGTTGGAGCAGCCTAGAAGTCACACGGTCGGTTCAGAGACCGGTTCAAACGCCCCAACTCTCTGGAATTCTGATGCTGAATGCCAACCGGTCGGTGACCTTCACCCGATCGATTCACCTGTAGCCGATTCTCCGAAGCCAAGACACTGAGAGATCAACCGACCGGTTCACCCAACGGCACGAAGATCCAACCGATCAGCTTCAACACTTAACCGACTGTGCCGTGGTGACCAGGTGAAGTCCCGTGCTGAACTGTCGAAGAAACGAAGCAGGTCACCCGATCGGGTGACTTTTCACCCGATCGGGTGATATCGTATTCTATATATATGACCCCTAGGTTTTCCAGAAACGTGTGTGGTTATTTTTTGCTGTTTTTCTCTCTCTTGACGGCTGTAATTTTTCAGATATTTGTAAGTTTTCCTATCTTTATCAAACTTTATTATAGTGTATTAGCATTGCTCTTACTGCTTTTCAATCGCCTGATCATGATTTTTACGGTCGATTTCTATTTAGATCGCTTTTTACTAAATATGTGTGAGTATTTCCCAAATCTGGGATTTTGGTGGAAACCCCTCCGTGGGTTCTCCCCGATGCATCCATAGGGCTAGGAAATCGATAGGGATTAGGAATCTACCGGTTATGCTGGGTGTTTTATTGTCATCGGCGGAAAAAAGACCGCCTTTGACCGTTGGGCCAAGGGGGAATAAACTTGGCGGTTGACTCCCTAGCCATAGCTCACGCCATTAGCGTAGACGTCGAATCCTAGCGTGCGGGAGCGGCAGGATGAGACGATGGGAGTTATCGTTGCGAGCTTAGTGCTTCCGAAGTCGGTCAGTGTTAATGGACACTGGAGTGCCCACTGACCGAACCCGGGAAGTCTGGCGTATCATCCTGGGCACCGACCGAAATATCGGGCCCATGGGACGCTGGTACCACATTCAAAGGCAACGTCTCACCATTAGACCCTACTTCCAATCACTATCCTACCCGTAGGCCGTATCGACGAGAATCACATAATAGGGTGGAAACCAGAGTCCCGCGTTTTTCCTTTATATTGTTTATCCCTTGCATTCTATTTTTCGTGACAACCCATCATCCGATTCGGGCTAGCTCGACCATGGGTGAATTTGATCCTTCTTGACATAAGTACATCCACGCCTCCCTGAGTTCGACCCCCAAGCCACACTACAACACCGTGCGCTTGCGGTTACAAATATTTAAATCTCACGCCCCCAAATATATTATTGCACACATCAAACACTCATAAGTGGGGGACGTCAAGCTTCATGGCGCCGTTGCTGGGGAGGCAACGTGCTTGTTATTTTAGGATTTCATGAACTCTTGTGTCTATCTCTCATCCCTACCTCGCGATAATTTTCGCATTCTTCTTTTTCCTTTTTATTTTCTTATTTTCGTTTTTATTTTTTATTTTATCTGTTTCTTTCCCACTTTTCGCTTCACGGGTGTTTGTTGTTTTTCATGCGCAGGATTTCAAGAATTCTCGACGACTTGATCCCAGTTGATCCAGAGATAAACGCCACCCTAAGGCGTTTGGCCGTCGAGAAGCGAAGAAGAGAGGATCCTGAAACCATGGGGGAGAACACCCCACCTCACAAGTCCCTGCTGGAGTACTCGATGCCATCCATCGAGTCCACCTCCGCCATCCGTCCTCCTGCTATTACGGCTCAAAGCTTCGAGCTTAAGCCGTCCTTGGTGACGTGGATCCAGCAGGATCAATTTTTGGGTGCACCCATGGAGAGCCCCATTGAACATTTGGACTCCTTTTTGGAGAAATGTGACACCTTCCGGATAAACGGTGTCACAACTGAGGCGATCCGTCTAAAGCTATTCCCCTTCTCTCTGCGAGATAAGGCGAAGATGTGGCTTAGGGGGAAGGACCCGAATACATTCAACACCTGGGAGAAGCTCTCAAATGCTTTCCTGACGAAGTTCTTTCCTCCGAGGAAGACCATGAAGCTGAGGAGTGAGATCTCCTCCTTCTCCCAGGCTAGCCACGAGTCTCTGCACGAAGCATGGAACAGATACAAGGAGATGCAGTGGAGATGTCCCCACCATGAGCTCCCCAAGTGGCAGATCATAAATCTGTTCTATAATGGGTTGTGGGACGATTTGAAATCTTCCATGGACGCCGCGGCTGGAGGGTCCTTTATGTCAAGAAGCGAAGAAGATGCCGGACAGATTCTGAAAAATATGGCATCTAACAATGAGCGGTGGTGTGACGAGAGAGCCACACCTAGATCTGGGGGCATCCACAGGGTCGAGGACGTCGATAAATTATCCAGCAAGTTTTACTTGCTGTCGACCCAGATCTCTGCTTTGATGGTATGCGCCGGTGGTGCCGGAGCACAACAGATTGCTGCGGTGGAATCTGAAGTCTTTGGAGAATTTGATGGTGGTGACATCTCACCACCGTTGGATCAGGTGAGCGCATTATTTTACAATCCTACGGGTAATGCGCCTTTTCCACCACGAACCAAATCCAACCCGGCCTACTCTCCAAACAACCGGAATCATCCCAACCTTAGTTACCGGGTACCTTATCAACAGCCGACTCAGCAGCAACAACAATAGATATATCAGCTGGCTAGACCTCAGCAGCAGCAGTTTCAGCAGCAGTAATTTCAGCAGCAACAACCTCCACAACAATATCAGCAATATGCTCCAAGGAATCAGCAGCCCATCCAGCAATAATATGGCCAGCAGAGGGCCATCTCTCCGGTTGAGTCCCTCTTGACTCAATACACCGCCAACCAGGAGAAGATAAATCTGAAGCTGGAGATGGGACAAAGAGTTCTCACTGATCAGGTGACCCAGCTGGGGTTACAAGTGGCAAACCTTCAGAGGCCGCAGAATATATTACTGCCACAGCCTGAAGTGAACCCAAGGGGGGTAAATCGGACCTTGGTGCTTATGCATGAGCATGAGAACGTGTCCTCCATCGTCTTGAGGAGCGGAACGCAAATCCCCACAAGAGTACCCCCCCCCCCCCCAAGAATCCGGAAGCACCGTTGGTCGTGGAACGACCAATTGAAAAATTTAATGACGACGGTGCTTCTTCGCCAAAGCCAACTACTTCGGAGGGAGTCCATGAAGAAGATGAGAAAAAGAAAACCGAGGTAGGGAACCTCAGAGTGTTCAAGCCCGTTGTGCCTTTTCCACAACGGCTTGCCCGAGCCAAGATAGATGAGAAGTATGGCAAATTCTTTGCCATGGTCAAAGATCTGAGCTTGCAAATCCCCTTTCTAGAAGCTATCGAGACGATTCCCTCCTACGCCAAATTTCTAAAGGAATTGGTGACACGAGGATCCAGAAAGGAGAAGGTCGTATTAACGGCGGAGTGCAGTGCCCTCATTCAGCGCGCAAATCTGCCCAAGATTAAAGACACATGAAGTTTCTCCATCCTTTGTTCTAATGGGGAAGTGCGAATCCAGAGGGCGCTCGTCGATCTATGAGCGAGTGTCAGTCTAATGCCCCTATCGCTATACAAGAGAATAGGGATGAGAGACTTGGAGCCCACCGGAATGACATTATAGATTGCTGACCGTTCGGTCAAATACCCGGTGGGAGTAGTAGACGACCTCCCCGTTGATGTGAGTGGAGTACAAGTACCGGTGGATTTTGTGGTGATGGACATGCCGGAAGATAAGCACACCCCTATTATCCTTGGACGGCCCTTTATGGCAACCGCCGGTGTGCTAATAGACGTGAAGAATGGAAAGCTTTCCATCAACGTCGGGCAAGAAAAAGTCGAATTTGACTTGGGATTGTCGATGAAGCACCCCAATCCTCCGGATGATCCTAGTATTAATGCGCTGGAGCTGGAAGAAGAGAGAGCTGAGGAGGCAAGCTCCTGGGAAATTCTCTCGAGAAATCCCCCCAATAGCTTAGGGGACACAAAAGAATCAGTCGGCCTGAAGAAGAATGATGCTGCTGATGAGGCGGTCGCCCGACACGTGATCCCTCCCGGATTCCCAAAAGCTCCTCCTACGAGGAGAAAAGGCAAAGAGCCCATGGGGCTCACCGGAGATGAGATCCGGATCCTTAAACGAGTGGCGGAGGACGCCAATATGAAGGAGAAGCCCCCGGACCCCGTCAACAAAGGGAGGGTAGTCGAGCAAGTTTTCTTGTCGCCACCGAGTACAACAAAGGGAGAAGCTGATGCGATGCCAGACTTTGCGCATCACCCGTATCGTCCACCTTGAATATCATCCATAGGCGTCGAGCTAACGATGTTAAACAAAAGCGCTTCATGGGAGGCAACCCATGCTCTAACCCTTTGTTTCCATTTTTAGGACTATTTTTAACTTTATTTTATCTATTTTTAATAAATAAATCCAGCCGCAAGAACTTTCGTTGAGGGACTTAGGCCGTTTGTGCACTTTTGCAGAAAACAAGGCCCCAACCGATCGGTTGATAACTCACCTGATCGGTTGGGATGTATCAGCTAACGGCCGTATCAGTCACTCAACGAACCGATCGGGTGAAGCCGGCCGTGATCGGGTGACAGACCGTGTAATCTGTGCAGAAGTCTTGGGAATTTTGGGGAATTGGTCAACCGATCGGGTGAAGATATGCGAGACCGGTTGGTAGACCGGGTGAACTGGGGCTGAAGTCTAGGGAAATTTTCAGAGTTTGTCAACCGATCGGGTGATGAGAAGCATGACCGGGTGATAGACCGGGTGAGCTGTACCAAACTCTCGGGAAAATTTTTGGAGCGGCCAACCGATCGGTTGAGTTATCAACCGATCGGTTCCCCTGTAGCATCTCTTCAGTTGAAAATCTCGACCTAATAGTCAACCGATCGGGTGACAACTCACCCAATCGGTTCGACTTAAACCCTATAAATACACCCCCGCCCCGACCGTTCATTTCCTCACCCAATCTCACTAATTCCGCCGTCGTTTCATCTTCCCAGCTCCCCCAACGGCCGGAAAACTCCTCCCACGACCTCCACTCCCCCTCTAGCCTCTCTCTACACCTACCCCTTCCATCTCTCCATCGTTTTCCCTCTCTCCCACTCTCCCATTTCGCTTTCTCAAGCCCTAATTCCTCCATTTTCGGATTTTTCGCTGAAGAGAAGTGTCGTGGCTCCACACTCCGTCCGATTGCACGGTATTGGGGTCAATCTCAAGCAAGGAGCTCCAACATCTGCTAGGTAACTTCGCTCCACTGCTCAAGTTACTTTTTACCCTAGAATTTCTACCAGCCTGATTGTTTGTGTGTGCGTGATTTTATCGTGTTCTACACTCATTTGCATCACTCTCACGCACCCACTATGGCCCGGGATCTTCATAAGGGGAAGGGTATCATGCGGGAAAAGGAGCCGTCTAGAAAGAGACGTAAACAAACATGTCCTCCTCCCAATACACCACGTGCACTATCACTAGCCCCTCCCCCACCTGTTATCCCCCCTCCAGACCAAATGTTGGGCCCGCATGGGTATCAATTTCGGAACCAAGAACACAAAGACTTCTACCATAGACTTGATGCTCGGGGGCATCTATCAACCAAGTTTTCCCACACCCAATCGCTCATCGATCTTGGTGTCTTCACCGAGGTCGAGAATCCTTTCGCGAACTTAGGTTGGTTAGCCTTCCTGAACACCGCCGAGTTGTCTTACCCGTCCCTCACACTAGAATTTCTTTCCTCACTCGTTGTGAGTCGGGGTCGACCGTCATTTTCCGGGTGCGTAACAAAACCATCTGCACCAACCTGAACACGATCAATGATATATTTGGTTTCTCTATTCTTGGGGACGACGCTATCCGACACTACGGATACCCGCCCGAATTTGACGTCGATAACTTTTGGTTTCGCCTCACCATACTCCCTCGCTATCCCCGAGGTAAGGCTAAGGCCACCTCAATCATCCATCCTATATTTCGTCTTGCCCATCGGATCATATCCTCCGCATTTTTCCCCAGGGATGAGTCAGGCACTGTGACCATCCCTGATCTTTTCATTCTATGGGCCATGAATTTCCCTTTCGTTCGAGACGATGATGGGATTAGCTTTAGGGCCCCTACTATCCCCGTCCATGCCGGCGACTGGCTTATTTACAAGCTCCTCAAGATTAGTCGGGCCGGCAAGGGTAAGATTTGCAATGGGGGAATAATCACTGTCATTGCTTCTTATCCCCAATTTAATATCCACATTCCCCGTGATCTTCCCACTGCCGCAGGACCCTCACGTCTAGACCTTGATGTCCTGCGGCATATTCATATGATTAAGCCCTGCCCTGATCGTCGTTTCGATTTCAACTACGGTCACCCCCAGCCCCCTACACCATTCTCCCCAACCCCGCTCGCATGACTATTGCTGTAGTGGGAGATTGGACTTTTCTGCCCGATCCTGAGTTTCTAGCGGGGTTGCGCCTTCCTTTCTTTCCCCCAGACGCACGCAGACCACCTTCCACCGCATCCCGGGGAGATATCGGGGCTGGCCCAAGTTACACCACCCATGCTCCTGGCCCTACCACTGCTGAGGATCTTTCTGCGGCCATCTTCGGCCTTGTGTCCAGTGCCGGCATGACCACTGCCGCCGGCACTACTTCCACATCACTTCCCGGCACAACTTCCACTTCACGTCAGTCCACTTCTTTTGGTCGCCGCCAAGCCTCAGTTCGTCTTGCTCTCGAGTCCGATGTCACTGCTCTCCGTGATCTTGCCACGTCCTCTATCCCCTCGGACCCATCACTGTCCTCCTTTCTCACTCACCCACGTTTCCTCGCACTTGAGAGGAACGTGGCCGCCATCCTTCGCCTTCTCACTCACGTCCACAGACCACCACCACCCACCCCACACCCCTTACCACCACCTTCACCACCTCGACGATCGTCACCTCCCCCATCACACTCTTCTCCTCCACCATCCCACCCATCCCCACCTCCTTCACTCCCACCTAAGGGATCATCTCCCCCTCCCACATCTATTCCCATCCCCGTATCCACTTCTCCTCTCACGACCACTTCTGTCGCCCCCACACCACCTCCTCCCTCCTCTGCCGTCACTACCTATGTGCGCCGTAAGAAATTGCAAGGTGCGCTCCAGATCTCTTCCACCACCACCCACCTCCACCGACACTTCACCCATCATTCACACCCCCACTGCACCTATTCCTCCACCTCTTTCCCCACTTCTCCGCACACCCCCCGCCTCCCCCGACCACCCATGCACACCCTCTTCAAAGGAGGGCGAGGACTCCCCATCTCTTGCTTTTTGATTTCATTTTGTTTTCTGACCTCCCCCCTTGCATATCTCTGCATTTTCACGATCACATCATCTTGCTAGCATTGTCATGTCTAGCTTGGGGGAAGTCAAATTTTTTGGGTGTGCTGTCGTGTTTCGTTTTTCTTTGTGTGTTTGCTTATTTGTCGTGTCGTGTGATTTTTCCTTTTTATTTTCCTTCTTTATTTTATTTTATTTTCTGTATATATGTCATGTGGTGTGATTTTTATTTTTATTTTTATTCGTATTTTCAGTCTCGTTTGTGTGATTTTCTTGTCTTTCGTGTCTTTTGTGTCTGTGCGTATTCCCCCCATATTCATTGCCCTCCCGTATTTAATTCTATTGCATTGAGGGCAATGCAAGTTTCAGCTTGGGGAGTCGCACTTCGTGCGTCATTTGGTTCTTTTTCTTCTTTATTTGAGTCGTTTTTCTCCGTGTTTTTCTTTTTCTCTTTCTTTTCTTCTTTTTATCTCTTTCTCCTAGAGATGAACCCTATGATGAATTGCCACAAAATCACACACACCTAGCATGGCATCGATAATCACATTCACTAACCCTAGGATATCGAGTCCTCTTGCATTTCATGCATCGTGGGTCCACTTAGCTTTTTATGAGTCGTGCGTCGCGCCTGGCTGTTTGGTGTGCTTCAACTTTGTGATTTTACTTTATATACATGTCCAGGAATGACCCCTAGATTATCATGCTTCGATTTGAATATGCGGTATTTATTTCTCATGTCTGCTTCTGCATGCTATATATATATATATATATATTGTATACTTCATTTCGCATGTGTCGGGATTCCACAATTAAGGACTAGGATAACCCATTTGGCCCATGCTCTAATTAGCGAGAATAGTTTCCTTTGCCCAAGTGTTTAGATTCCGATTTCTTTTTTGTTTTACTTGGTGCAAATCCCCTCATCGTGTACCGTTCTCCCACTTGGGAGAGTACACATGTGTATAGCCAAAACCCCAAAAATTCAAAAAAAAGAAGAGAAAAGAAAAGAAAAACCCAAAAAGAAAAGAAAATAAAAAAATTGTATAGCCAAAAAGCCAAAAAAAAAATACAAATACCCAAAACCCAAAAAATTTTCCCGTGTGAATATTTTCCTACTTGTCGAGAATAAAGGGAAGGTGAGAATTTGCACCGAGTGTTCTACTCCACATCATCTCAACCCCCATCGTTTTCAAAAACACTTGGCTTAGGAACTTTTTGAGCTATTATCTAGGCTATAGTGTGGTGATTTCCTTAACCCTAGTTGTGGAGTCCCTGACGCATGATATGTTTCGATTCTCTCTCTATTCTCATGCATGCTTGAACTATATATTCACCGCTTAATTCGAATCGAATCAATATTTGGGTCATTTCTTGGATTTGTGTATATCGAGCTTTATCGCACATCGTAGATAGTGACACCGTCAGCTAGCACACGACCACACTCACTCGCGCTTCACCGCGTGGGCCCACGGCACTTGTCTGGACTCGTATTCCATGGTTTAGTGATGTGATTTGGCGTTTACTTGCTTGGTGTGTCGTTTTTGATTTTATTGGCCGTGACGGGCGATCTAGGATATAGAGTTTTCTTTTTCTCTCTTTCTCTCAATTTTCTCTCTCCGAGCTCCTATTCTCACTCGTCTTCCTCGAGGACGAGGAAGAGTTCAGCTTGGGGGATTTTGACGTGTGTTTATATTTCATATATTTGCGCATGTTTTCTTCCGTGTTTTTCCGTTATTTACCGCCGGCTTATATTCGTTTTCTCGTGTTTTCTTGTTTTCTTTCATTTTTCCGTGTTTTTCGTATTTTGCAGGAGTTTACTGGCATAGGGGACATAAAGCGACGATATCATGAGTCCTCAGAGCAACGGGAGGAGTCACGCATGATCCAGGGGGTCAAACGACGAAGATCGCATCTTTCAGCCCCTCACCCGACCGGTTGGTCACTTCCAACCGATCGGGTGATGCACGCGTGTACCACCCGGATACAAGTTGGAGCGGCCAAGAAGTCACCCGGTCGGTTCAAAGACCGTTTCAAACGCCCCAACCCTCTGGAATTCTGATGCTGAATGCCAACCGGTCGGGTGACCTTCACCCGATCGGTTCACCTGTAGCCGATTCTCCGAAGCCAAGACACGGAGAGATCAACCGACCGGTTCACCCGACTGCACGAAGAACCAACCGATCAGCTTCAACCCTCAATCGACCGTGCCGTGGTGACCGGGTGAAGTCCCGTGCTGAAATGCCGAAGAAACAAAGCAGGTCACCCGATCGGGTGACTTTTCACCTGATCCGGTAATATCGTATTCTATATATATGACCCCTAGGTTTTCCAGAAACGTGTGTGGTTATTTTTTGCTGTATTTTTCTCTCTCTTGATGGCTGTAATTTTTCAGATATTTGTAAGTTTTCCGATCTTTGTCAAACTTTAATATAGTGTTATTAGCATTGCTCTTACTGCTTTTCAATCGCCTGATCATGATTTTTACGGTCGATTTCTATTTAGATCGCTTTTTACTAAATATGTGTGAGTAGTTCCCAACTCTGGGATTTTGGTGGAAACCCCTCCGTGGGTTCTCCCCGATGCATCCATAGGTTTAGAAAATCGATAGGGATTAGGAATCTACCGGTTACGCTGGGTGTTTTATTGTCATCGGCGGGAAAAAGACCGCCTTTGACCATTGGGCCAAGGGGGAATAAACTTGGCAGTTGACTCCCGAGCCATAGCTCACGCCCTTAGCATAGACGTCGAATCCTAGCACGCGGGAGCGGTAGGAGGAGACGTTGGGAGTTATCGTTGCGAGCTTAGTGCTCCCGGAGTTGGTCAGTGTTAATGGACACGGGAGTGCCCACTGACCGAACCCGGGAAGTCCGGCGTATCATCCTGGGCACCAACCGGAATATCGGGCCCATGGGACGATGGTACCACTTTCAGAGGCAACGTCTCACCATTAGACCCTAATTTCGATCGCTATCATACCCGTAGGCCGTATTGGCGAGAATCGCACGATAGGGTAGAAACCAGAGTCCCAGGTTTTTCCTTTATATTGTTTATCCCTTGCATTCTATTTTTCGTGACAACCCATCATCCGATTTGGGCTAGCTCGCCCATAGGGTGAATTTGATCCTTCTTGACACAAGTACATCCACGCCTCCCTGAATTCGACCTCCCAAGCCATATTACAACACCGTGCGCTTGCGGTTACAAATATTTAAATCTCACGCCCCCAAATATATTATTGCACACATCAAACACGCATAAGCGGGGGACGTCAATGTCCATCAAGCAAGGGTCCCAAGAGTCTTTACATGAAGCGTGTGAGCAGTTTAAAGATATTCAACATCAATGCCCCCACCATAGCATCAACGATTGGGAGCTTGTGCACAGTTTCTATAATGGATTGCGGCCGGACACAAAGATGCTAATTGACGCCACGGCCAATGGAGCTATATTATCAAAAACGTCGGATGATGCCACAACATTGCTAGAGGAGATGGCCTCTAACAATCAGCAATGGGCTCATGATAGGGGTCAATCATCATCATCATCGAAGCCAGCAAGTATCTATGAAGCAAAGGCAGTGGTGGAGTTGACCACGAAGTTTGACTCTCTATCCAAGGTTGTGGAGAGGATTGAAAAGAGGATGTGCGAGTCATATGGAGTGCCCAACACATCGACATCCGGAGGGAGCATAAGCGATTGGCAAGACCAAAGCCAAGTTATGTTTGTTGGAGGCGAGAAAATGAAGGAGCCATGGAGCAAGTGCAATACGTTTCTGGTGGGGGTAACAACGGTTATTAGGTGAACCCGGCTACTAAGGGTCACCCCGGATTTTCTTATGCCAATAATAAGGGAGCCTTGAATCCTCCTCATCAACAACCACCAACTTAACAACAACAAGCCCAGCCTCCTCAACAACAACAACTATATCAACAAAGGCTGCCCAACAACAACAATATCAACCAAGGTAACAAGCGGGGTCTTATAGACCCCCCGAATACAATAAGGATGGAGACCACAAAACCCTCCACCGGCACCACAAGATCCGATTATGAAGCTAGAGTTGAGGAA
>JAULAV010001293.1:0-30064 GCA_030789695.1 Scilla litardierei | reverse complement strand
TGAATAGAGCGCCGATGGAATGGGGGATCGCCTCCTCAATAACCTCATCAAGGAGATATGAAAGATCATCCGGCCGTCCCTTAAGTAGATATATTCTATTGATTTATCCCATCGGGACTCCCTCGGAGTAATGTTGTTTTTGTGGTGGTGGTCGAGCTTGTTGAGGTTGTTGTTGCGGCGGGTTCAATGCTCCATCATTGTTTGCATATGAGAAACCGGGATGGTTTCTAGTGGCCGGATTGGCCCAATATCCTTGGTTCCCCGCGACGTATTGGACTTGCTCCAAAGATCCCTCTCCTTGTTCTCCTCCCAAATACATAGCTTGAGATTGGTCTTGCCAATCACACATTTGATTCGTTGGTGCGGATGTGGAAGGGGTTCCTTGGGGCTCTGTGATGTACTTCTCCAGTCTCTCCACTACCTTGTGGAGAGAATCAAACTTGTTTGTCAGCTCCGCTACGGCCTTTGCCTCATAAATGCTGGATGGCTTCAAGGAGGACGAAGAGTGTCCTCGCTCGTCGCCCCATTGTTGATTGTTTGAGGCCATCTCCTCAATTAGGGCCGTAGCTTCGTCGGGAGTCTTCGATAGGATGGCACCATTTGCCGCCGCATCAATAATCTGCTTGGTCCCCGGTTGGAGACCATTGTAGAAGCTATGGACAAGCTCCCAATCTTCGATGCTATGGTGGGGGCATTGATGCTGCAGATCTTTGAAACGCTCCCAAGCCTCGTAGAGTGTCTCTTGGGGTCCTTGCTTGAAGGACATAAGAGCACTCCTAATCTTTACCGTCTTGGAGGGCGGATAGAACTTGTCAATGAACGCACTCGCCAACTCGTCCCATGAGGTAAAGACTCCATCAGCTTGCGTCCTCAACCAATAAAGAGCTTTGTCCTTTAATGTGAAGGGGAAGAGGCGCAGTCTGATGGCATCTAGGGTGACGCCCGGCATCTGAAATGTGGCGCACTTCGACAAAAATAGCTGGATGTGGTAGTGAGGATTTTCATGGGCGTTCCCATGGAATGGATCCTGCTACATCAGAACCACTAGTTTGGTCTTCAGCTCAAAATTCTTATCGGCCGCCAACTCCGGCACGGCAATGGACGAGGTCGTAGAAGAGGTCTTAGGTCGAAGCCTATCGTGAATGGAAATGATCCTCACCATCCTTGCCGCCAATTGTTCCGCAGTTTTCGGGTTGGTCATAAACCTCCCTTCCGGATTTTGTCTCCTCTCCGCTCTAATTCTCCGCACAGTACGTTCAATCTCGTGATCAAATAATATAGCTTCAGGGTCCGCCGTTGATCTCGTGTACATGCAATGAGAAAACAGAGTTTCAAAGAAATGATTAGCACAGTGGAAGGGTTAGATAAAAAATAAAGAAGTAAAACAAAAAGAAGAAATAGCTAGGGTGATAAGATCAAACACTATCGCCTCCCCGGCAACGGCGCCAAAAACTTGATCGCTTCACAATGTAACCCAAAAAGAGCGACCGTGTAGTTTTACCGCAAGCGCACGGTGTAGCGGCGAGCGGGTTATCGAACACAGGGAGGACGAATGACGGTGTCTTCTCCGAACAACCTGGCTATAGGAACAGAAAAGATGGAATTTTCCTTTCGGCGATTCTGTCACAATCGTCAGACAAAGTATAGAGATATAGAATCAATTAAAGACGTCTAGGGAATGGGGAATCCCCGCTACTCACCGTACTTCGTCAATGTGATTCATTGGTATCACAATTGCTAGGGTAGAATTTCGGATGAACTAGTTGCAACTGAATGTAAAACCTAGCTCACGCTCTCGCGCTGTTGCCGGTCTATAGCTAACCTAGATTTGGGTCCAATCTCTTGCAAACCCTAGCCTAGGCAAGCTAGCATTAGGATCAACATCATCGTTCAATCGCGTCCCGAGCCCACTCTCGTGCAAACTCGGGCCGCGACCTAGGTTGGGATAGTTCCTACCCGTCCAATCTCTTGCAAACGGGTATCGGCATGGAATTGCAACCGAGAACCCTAGTATCGGTCCAATCTCTTGCAACCCGATACTACAGAAACTCAATTTCAACCCAATTCGGATTTCTAGGGTTTCCTATCGAATTGGGATCCAATCTCTTACAAATCCCAATCGATATGAACGCCTAGCTATCCGTAGTAAATCGATCCCAAACTAACCCTAATAGTAATTCTAGCAATATTTCTACCAAATCATCACAAATCAGAAATTGGGCTCGTAGGGTTCATCCACACGCCCCAAGACGTATGGACTACTCACAATTCATATCACAAACACAAAAATAATCAATTGAAATAACAAGAGAATTCATCACAATATTCAAATAAGCAATAAAAATAAGATTTTTAATGGAGAGGGAGACAAACCAATAGAGTTCTCCAAGAATCCAACAAAAATAAACTTTTCTCTCCTCTCCAATCAAAAGAATCAAAAGTTAAAAGTTTAATCTCAAAAGCTGCAAAAAGTAAAGGAAAAAGCTCTCTAACCTAGGTCAAAACTGGGGTTAAATACCCCCCAAAATCGTCCAAAAAACTGTGACAAAAATGCCCCTGCGCAGCCTGAAAATCGCAATTTACGCTACAGGCAGCGCGGCTCACTCGGCCGAGTGACAAAAGTCGCTCGGCCGAGTAAGAAACCCTGAGAAATTCCAGTAAGTCTGGGTCTTCGGGGGTCTTCACTTCGGGGGTCGCTCGGCCGAGTGAGTTGTCGTCACTCGGCCGATGGCTTCTATTCACTCGGGCGGTCGGTAATTTCCACTCGGCCGAGTGGGTCTTCTGAAGCTCAGGCAGATGAAAAACAGTAAGTTGGCTCTTTTGGATGGGTGTCGTCTGAGTGCCACTCGGGCGGACGGGGTCTCGTCACTCGGCCGAGGTGGCTTCCGATGCTCGACCGAGTGCACACATGAAGTGTATCCATTCTGGCCGGCCGAGTGGGGTCTCGTCGGTCGGCCGAGTGACTCCTTCACTCGGCCGAGTGAGACACCAAAAATGCCCATTCAGCTTGTTTTTGCCTCCTCGTCACTCCTATGATGTTCTTTCTTCTTCCGCTCCTCTCCATTGGCAAAATACCCCTCGGGGAGGTCGTCGGTGACACTCTGGAGTAGGTGTATCTCGGAATCACTCCAAATCCTCCAAATCTCCTGAAATACGACAAAAACAACAAATCGTGAAAAGCATCGCAATATCGTCGATATATCGTGAAAAACATGATTTGAGCGATCTAAATGGCATGCAAACATGCGGGAAAAAAGTGTAAAATATGGAGTGATCATTACTCTAGAATCGGAAAGGTCACTACGTTTCCAATCACCATCTAGAGTAACTTTCAATATTTCCCCATCACTTTATCAAATAAAAGTACTCTTATAGTACTTTGCAGCGGAAAAGCGTTTTTGAAAACGTATTTTTCAAAAAAAAACGTACGAAAACGTATTTTTCAAAAATTGTATATTTCAATCTAGTACCCTTATGATACTAGTGAAATATTCGGCACTTCCTGGCCATATGCCGGGGTTGTGTCGTATCTGTGCCAAGGCCGGATTCCTCCGGAGGGGATTTTTCTGCAAGCCATTGTCACAGGCTCCCGTATGGATCCAGGCGCTTCCCCCCGTATGGGAGAATTTTACCACAGACGACTGTCGTTGGCCCCGTATGGGCTAGTCGGCATGTTCGTGTTCGACCAAGGCCTTTTGCCGAATTGGTCGACCAAAACTCCCGGATTGGTCGACCAATACCAACCAATGATCTGGCACCCCTTCCGACGGTCAAGGCCTCTGCCCTGGCCGAGGCTGGCCATGGGCCTCTGCCCTGGCCGACCAGGGGCCCTGGCCGACCAGGGGCCCTGGCCGAGGCCGGCCAGGGCCGGCCAGGGCCTGGCCCTGGCCTCTGCCAGGGCCGGCAGGGCCCTGGCAGTGGCCAGGGCGTCGGCCCTGGCCTCTGCCAGGGCCGGCAGGGCCCTGGCCCCTGGCCGGCCAGGCCCTGGCCTCTGCCAGGGCCGACAGGGCCCTGGCTTCCGGCCAGGGCCAGCCAGGCCCTGGACTGGCCAGGGCCCAGGGCCCCCTGGCCCTGGCCGTGGCCGGCCAGTGCCGGCCTGGCCGTGGCCGGCCAGTGCCAGCCTGGCCATGGCCGGCCATGGCCTGGACTTAGCCGGCCTTGGCCCTTTGGCCTTGGCTGGCCATGGCCCATATGGCCATGGCCGGCCACCCCTTTGTATGGGGTTGTTGCACACACTCCCCCCCGGCGGGGTGGTTTTCGTTGTCATTTGGCCGTAGCCAACCCCCTCCGCATGGGGAGGGGGGATGCATTACCTCCATAGCCCATTTGGCCATGGTGATCATGCACCAAAGTTATCTTCTCCGTGGAGATAACTACCATCATCTTCCTCGATGAAGCACCCGTTCGTCGATGAAGCACCCGTTCGTCGAGAAAGTAGTTATTCTCTAATGGACATGTGCCAAAAATGAAAAATAACATACTTTAAAGTTCTTAAACTACGCGCTCCACATGAAGAGAGTTCACATTCCCTATGAATGGAGACTCAGCATCCATGAAGAGTGCGAGCTTGACGATATGAACGGTCGGTTCTTCCCGTCACGGAGAGTTCCTGCCATATCCGTAATGACAGAAGACCCTAACGTGAAAAGAACAACCGATGCGTTCTCTCCGTCACGAAGCGTTCCTACCATATCCATAATGGTAGGATACCCATTCGTGAAAAAGACAACGCCTCGTTCATCGGTTCGACGGGGCGACGGTTTGACCGGGGAGAACCCGTGTGGCTCTGATACCAATGTTGGATCCTGACAAAACAACGTCATTATGATCGAATAATGAAGTAGAGACTTACGCTTGCGTACGCAGCACGGTAATCTCGGAACTTCGCCCTCGGATTCGCCACAACGGTCGATACTTCGTCACGGAGGATCGAAGCAGAGTTTCACCGCCTAAATCCCTATTTAGAAGAGGATTTTAATGGGAGGGAGAAGAAGAACATAAGATGCCTTTTGCAAACTTATGGCATGAATGGGATGGAATGAATGCCTTACCCTTCGGTCCTATTTATAGGCTTTAGGGGTAGTTATTGTAGGAAATAACCAATTATAAGCTTATTAGCCTATATTAGCACATTCATTTATCCTCTTCTTCATTCACTTATCGAGTGCCTTCATGCACTTATAAAGTGACTTTTTCCACTTATCGAGTGGCTTTTTCCACTTATCAAGTGGTCCTTTTCACACGAGAAAAGGTTCCCTTCGTGCATGCTTTCGTGCACGCGACATCTGAGGTACGTATACCCTCATACATCCCCTCATGGGTGTATTCATGCCGTCCATATCCAACAATCTCAAGATTTCTCAAAGCGCGTGATCGTGTGCCTGAAGCTTGGTTGAAGCTTTAGGAGCTTTATTGAAGTCAAGAGATTCGGAATGAAGCGTTTGAAGACGGTTCGTCAAGCTTTATTTATTGTCTTCTAGCATCTTTTCGTAGAATGTTAAGCCTTGAGTAGGTCTTACGTTTTAATCTTCATAACGCTCATATCTTAGAGCTAGGATCTTGTAAGAAGCCCATAGAATCTTTCCCGAAGCTTAACGCTTCTTATCGCGGCTTCTTGTGCATGTTAGTTGGTTCAAGAAGAAGAACCAACCGACTAGATGGCAATCTAGTGGGTCGGCAAAGCTTCTTGAACCGACTAGAATGCCTTCTTCAAATTCAGCTCACTTACTGTTTACAGTTAGTCAGTCCAAGAAGGTTCACCGACCGACTAGTTGTGAAACTAGTCGGTTAGGAATCCTTCTTAGACCGACTAGTTGAGCTTTCACTGTACAGCCTATCTTACTGTTTATAGTTAGTCGGTCAAAGCACAACGACCGACCGACTAGTTGAGAAACTAGTCGGTTGAAAGTTGTTCTTAAACCGACTAGCTGTATTTGAATTCAGCCTCTTTGATTTCACCTGTTAGTCGGTCAAAGAATACTCACCGACCAACTAGTTGTGAAACTAGTCGGTTGGCAAGTCTTCTTGGACCGACTAGTTCTTTATATCTGAACTTCTTCTTTTGGCTGTTCTTCAGTTAGTCGGTTCATGTTGTTTCACCGACCGACTAGTTGATGAACTAGTCGGTCAGTGGTCCTTCTTTGACCGACTAGTCTGCTTCAGAATAGAGCCGTTGGAGCATTAATTGCCACGAATTTTTCTCTCTCTTTCCTCTATCTTATATATACTTGAAGGGCTACTTTCATAGCATTCAAGGCTGATATTTATTGAAGTTTAGAGAATCAAAGAGAAGCATTAATTCTCATTTCCAAGCTCATTCATTTCTCTAGAATCTCTCTCTCACTCTTATTTCGAAAGAGAGATTCACATTGATTGTGAGCCATTCAAGCCAAGAGCTTGATCCAAGGTCACCAACATCTTCCTAGGCCTACATTGCTGGTCTACATCTTGGAGCTAGGGTTTGGTGCCTTCATCTTCCCCAAAATCCTCTTTGCCCTAAATCGTAAGTTTACTCAAGGCATAGGATTTTGTTGGTAAGAATTTCGTATTTCATTTACTTTGAATATTGCAAGTGATTTACTCTCGGTTGTGAGAGTTTGTGTGTGATCCCAGTTTGTGGGAGTCACAATTTCATTTGTGTATGATTTGATCTTGTAGAGGTTTTCTACAAGTATTTCATAGTGCAAATTTTGAGTTAGAAGTTTCTAACTCAAGTATCCGGAGGGGATCCGGGTGGTTGGGACGTAGGATCACCGGGAACAAGTCGGGGAGACTTGGGTGGATCCGAACCCGTTAATTCGTCTGTTTGCGATTGCATTTCTTTGGTGTCAATATTTACATTTCCGCATTGTTGGTTGAGTTTGCAAGATAATTAGGAATTATCTTCTTAATTATTTTAAAGTACTATTCACCCTCCTTCTAGTACTTGTGCAGTAGCAACGTAGGGCATTACATTTGGTATCAAAGCCAAGTACCTAGCTATGTCTTCTAACGACAACAAAACCGTACGTCCACCTTCAGATTATAGCACCTTCAGGAACCATGAAGGAGCTTCTTCGGTGATGGAAGGACAGTCCTCAACTAGGCCTCCCTTCTTCAACGGTACCAACTATGGGTACTGGAAATGCCGGATGGAAACATTCCTCCGGAGTGCTTCACTATGGAGAGCCACGTTGACGGAGTACGTCAAACCCGAAGAAGAAGATTTCGCGAAGTGGACTCCCGCGGAGGTCGCCGCGGAGGTAACCAATGCCAAGGCAATGAATGCCTTACAATGGGCTTTGGAACCCGAGGACTTCAATAAGATATGCACATGTAAGAGTGCATATCAAATATGGAACTCTCTCCTCATCTTGCATGAAGGAACGAGTAGGGTAAGAGACTCCAAACTCACCGTTGTTAATAAAGATTACGAGTTATTTCATATGCAACAGGGTGAGAATATGAAGGAGTACTATGCTCGCTTCGTGGACATTACAAATGAATTGGAGGCTCTTGGAAAGACCTACACCCAAAAGGAGAAAGTCTCGAAGATCATTGACGGACTTCCTTCTTGTTGGGAGAAGAGTACATTCGCCATCGAGGAAGGTAACGATACCGTTGTTCAACTAATATGTACCTTGATGTCTTATGAGGTATGCAAGGATAGCAAGATGAAGATGCAAGACAAGATGAAGTCTTACTTGAAGCAAGCCGAGCCAAAGAAAAAGGCGATTGCGTTCAAGGCCGCTCCATCTACATCTACATCTACCGATGATGAAGACTCGGAAGACGAGTTGGACTTGGAATATATTGCCCTCATGGCAAAGAAGTTCAACCGATTCTTTCGGAAAGGTAATTTCAAGAACAAATCTAAATTTAGTTCTTCTAACGCCTCCGCTCCTTTGTGCTTCAAATGCAACAAGCCAGGACACATGAAAGCGGATTGTCCTCAAAACAAACACAAGGAGAAGTGGAAGGCGCCAAAGTTCGACAAGTCAAAGAAGTACAAGAAAGGGTACAAGAAAGGACTTGTCGGGACATTCACCGACTCCGACGAGGACTCCTCAAGTGGAGAGTCGGATGATGAGCAATTGGAGCAAGCACACATGTGCTTCATGGCTAGAGAGGAACATGATCAAGGATCTTCCTCCGATGATAGCGAGGATGAAGGCGATGAGGTAACTATGGATGAACTTAGATTAGCTAACGAGCAAATATGGTCTAAGTATTCTAAATTAGTAAATAGATATACTAAGATAAAAGATGAGCTAGCTAGCATCCAAACCTCGCCTAAACCTATCATCGTCAACAACGACACCGTTGTTGAAGATTTGAGAAATGAGATTGTAAATCTCAAATCTCAACTTGAGCATGTTCATATCGAGGAATCGGATGAACATGAGATGGCGGATTTGATTTCTCGAAACTCAACTTTGAGTATTGAGAATGAGAATCTCAAGTCTCATGTTTGTGTACTCACATCGCAAGTGTCCACTTTGGATGCTTCTATGCTCTCTCACCGAGAAGTATGAGTACACATTAGGCCGAATTAATAAATTCAATAAAGGTAAGGACCATTTGGATAATATCCTAAATGACTTACTTCCAGCCAATCACCACATTGGCTTGGGGTATAAGATGGGAAATTCATCCAAATCGGACACTACCTTTGTTAGGTCAACTTCCGATGCCTCAACGAGTGGGAGCAAACACTCTATTGGTAGTTCATCTACCAATGGTGCTTCCACCTCGTACACACCCTCGTTTGGAAAGAAATCCACTTTGGGTGGACCTCCAAAGAAGGGTCATGCTTATATGTACACCAATACCATGCCACGTAGGAACACACATCCTACTCCACATGTTCACACATATGATGATTTTTATGCACCACATCCACGGGCACATGCACACCATGTGAGACACCCTCACGCACGTATTTCTCCACATGCATATGTTCACCCACATCATCATATGAACAATTATCATCATGCACCATTTCATCATGTGCCATATGCCTATCCACGACATGCATCATGTAGAAATCAACAACACATTCAAACCGGCTCAGCGTGGTGATATTGATATTGAAAATTTTGAAAAATTTCCTTTGTTAAAGCAAGAACAATGCTTATCTCCTGTTTGAGTGTTGTACAAATCTCCTCTTGATATAATAAAATTCCATGTTTGCAAATCTGGTTCAACTACTTTCTGTAAGAAATCTAAGCTCTAAAATTCTTAGAAAAGCTTCCTTGAAAGCTTTTGATAGGGTTGTGCTGATTGAAGCTTAAGCTACTTCCTGGAGCACGGATTAGTACCCAGTGCACGAGGCGTTTGGCGAAGGATAGCCGTGAAGCCGTTAGAGCCAGGGGAATCGTACGTGTTGGAAGCGTGCTGGGCCTAGGTCAGGTAACTATCAAAGACTGCCCTTGGACATTGCCGCTAAGAGTTTATTGTTTAGATCTCTTAGCTAAAGTAGTATAACCATAAATTTTGGGAAAGAAAAGAAAAGAAGAAAGAAAAGAAAAGAAAGATCCTGTTTTGTGGTATCAGAGCCACGTTAAAGAAAAAATTAACGTTGAAATTGGAATTATTTTATGCCTCATAAAAGAATAATAAAAGATCGTATTCAAAAAACCTATTTTGAAGAAACAACTGATCAAATTACATATAGACTTAAGCTTTACTATCTATATAAATTTGAGAAATATTACGGTAAAGACGAAAGAAGAATAAGAATACACAATAAGCTCTACTAGAACCAAGTAGCTCTCAGACTTAGATATTATCATGACTAAAGAAGTTGAACAACTTTATGAAGAATTATTAGAAAAATTATCTGTATTCTTATTAGCAAAGACCATTGTAGAAACAAAAGAAAAACTATTTATTATTAAAACAGGAGAGCCTGAATATTCTCTGTTTGCTAATATACTTACATATAATCAACTGAGAATTGCCTCTCTCAGTAAATACTCTAAAACTGATACTTTAAACTCAATCAATATAAAATTAGATAAAATGGCTAAAAGAATTGGTATATCTGAAGAAATGTTACCTCCTACAAGTTCTGGTGGATTTCATATTGGTAGAAGACCTCCCATAGAAAATAATAAAATGATTAAAGTCATAGAAACAAAAACACCTTATGATAACATGACAATGAAAGAACTAGAAACCTTATGGGATACTGCAGATGGTACCCAATTAGGAGATATAGCCATTGCTATGTCAAGACTTTAACCATATACAATAATGTCTTTAATTTAGGTCTATCTTGGATAGTTGTTGTTGATGTTGTGGGTCTAGCCTGTGTAGTCACATTACTACTAGTGCTAGTTATTTCCATCCCACTTTTCATATTTTCTATTTCTGTTTTTTGTTGTATATCTTGTAATATTGAAAGTCTTGACACAGCAATGGCTATATCTCCTAATTGGGTACCATCTGCAGTATCCCATAAGGTTTCTAGTTCTTTCATTGTCATGTTATCATAAGGTGCTTTTTCTTTTCTTTCTTCTTTTCTTTTCTTTCCCAAAATTTATGGTTATACTACTTTAGATAAGAGATCTAAACAATAAACTCTTAGCGGCAATCTCCAAGGGCAGTCTTTGATAGTTACCTAACCTAGGCCCAGCACGCTTCCAACACGTATGATTCCCCTGGCTCTAACGGCTTCACGGCTATCCTTCGCCAAACGCCTCATCCACTGGGTACTAATTCGTGCTCCAGGAAGTAGCTTAAGCTTCAATCAGCACAACCCTATCAAAAGCTTTCAAGGAAGCTTTTCTAAGAATTTTAGAGCTTAGATTTCTCACAGAAAGTAGTTGAACCAGATTTGCAAACATGGAATTTTATTATATCAAGAGGAGATTTGTACAACACTCAAACAGGAAGAACTGGAAGAACTCTCTCACTCTATCTTAGAATATACTGACTATTTTTCATAACTCTGTAATTTTTATGATTAAAGATATATTCACAAGGAATTACTTTTTTATGTTTAAGTCTTTTAGTTTCTGTTCTTTTTTCCTTTGGAGGGTTTTCAAATAAACCAGGCTTGCCATCTAATCAATCTTTTATTTGGACTTATATCCGGGATTTTATTTTTAATGCGAGCTTTTGCTATTATAGAATCCGTTCTAACAATGAATGGTTTATTAAGATAAATGTAGAAGCCTTTTATACTATTTTTTATTGCTAATATTTCTTTATCATTGGAATGATAATTAATTTCAGCCTGTTTAAACGTACCAGATTTATATTTACATAATTTTTCTTACTTTTCTCTTACGGCTACTAAAGCGGCTCCCCAATATAAATCTGAGGCATCCGTATAGATTATTAAATCATCATTTTCTAGGGGTAATGTGAGTTTTGGCATTTTCTGACATAGTTGTTTAATTTGTCTTATATAGGCTGTATCATCTTCTGTCCATATCCATGGTTTATTCTTCTTAAGTTTTTGTTGTAGAGGTGCTCTTATTTGTGCTAATTTATTGATAAAATTGTCTGCATAATTTAAACAACAAAATAATCTTTGTAATTGCTTCTTGTCCTCTATAACATCTGGAAATTCTGTAATTTTGGTTAGGATATGTGGTTGCAATTCAATATTACCATTATCAATAATCATGCCCAAGAAATCTATTCTTTGTACTCCTATGACTGCTTTTTTGGCTGACAGAGTTATACCTCTATCAATACAAGTATCAATTATAGCGTTGCAATGTTGTATATGGTCTTCTAATGTTTCAGAAAAGATTAAGATATCATCACCATAAACAATACAATACTTATTATGTCTTTTTAACATTTCAGCCTGTTTAAATGTACCAGATTTATATTTACATAATTTTTCTTGCTTTTCTCTTACGGCTACTAAAACAGCTCCCCAATATAAATCTGAGGCATCCGTATAGATTATTAAATCATCATTTTCTAGGGGTAATGTGAGTTTTGGCATTTTCTGACATAGTTGTTTATGTCTGTGAGACAATATCCTGATTATATTTTTCCAGCTTCTCCTTCTGGAATTCTATTATAGTGTCCTTTGAAAGGCATATAATATATTGAAGACATTCTTCTATTTTTTGCTTTATTTGCTAGTGCTCCATCAGAAAGGAATTTATGGAGAGCTGACATTCCTTCTTCAGCAGCTTCTTTAAGCATATGTAATATTTCCTCATGTCACGCCCCGCTTCCCAAAAATACGGAGGCGAAGCGTGACAAGGCCCGCTTAGGCCGGAGCTGTGAAGCTCGGACCCAATAAGCGTCTGTGTGGTACTCCAAGACGAAGGAACAGGTCCCTGCAGGTTAGTACGGAACAAAAAAAGTACTAAAAGAGATGCATTCATTTTATTCAACGGATATCCAGAAATGTACGGAAAGTCTAAACAAAAGCCAACACGGCTACAAAACAGCTGAAGTAAACTAATGGTGCAAGCACCCAACCTAGACAGAAAGTAAACGGTGCTACGCACCCAACTAAACTGCAGTGACACCTCTGAATCAGCAACGTGAAGATCTCTAGCTCTGGTCCTCCTCGGGCACGTACTCCGGGTCGACGCCCTCTGGCTCTACGTATTCAGGCAGGTCCGCCTCGTCAACGTACTCTGTCTCGACACCTGACGTACAGCACCCAAAGAAAGGAACTGTACGTCAGGTAAAGTCTACAAAAAGGAGGTTAGACTCTACTGCAAGTGCACCGAACTATTAAACAACGGTTTACTGGTTGATTAGCATGCTGGGGTTATAACAGAGTGACAACAGAAAGTAAACGCAGCAGGAAAGTAAAACGCAACAAGTAGTAGTCGTAGCGTGTGCCACCAACTACGGGACTAGCCTAACCGGTGTCAAGACAAGACGTGACAAGGCGAAACAAGACAAGACATGACAAGACAATTGTGGCATGAAGGGTTCACGCCTTACGGTTCGAGGGGGATCAGACCCTCTTGTCGTGCGCATGCTCAACCCTACCCCAAACCCCAGAACTCAGGACAAGACAATATAGGGCCACTCACTCTGCTAGGTGAGTGCCTCTATCCCCACGGTTGGTAGCGTATCGCTCACTCTGCTAGGTGAGCGACGAACGCCTCGTAGGTGAAACCGTACTACTGTATAGGACCACTCACTCTGCTAGGTGAGCGTCTCTATCCTCTCGGTCTGCTGGGACACTCACTCTGCTAGGTGGGTGCCGAGCTTCCCGTAGGCTGTGAATCAGTACAAGGGATCACTCTCTCTAGCTTGGAGAGTGCCCTATTGCCCGCAGGCTGTGCAAGACGAGATGAGACGTGTCAAGACGGGAAGAGTTATTCTAGGGTGTCCACACACACGCACACACATGATAGCCCTACGATGTCAAAAGTTGTTGTTGTTACGCCTAGACTTCGTCGTCAAGTCTAGGTCGTCAGGGCGTCCCGGACGCTATCATTTCACGTCCGGTTCTATTTGTTCACAGTCTAACAGTTCTAGCAGTTTAGGACCAAGGCACGATCAAAAGCGCAAGTGGGTACACTTGCCTGCGGTAGCGAGTGTGTCGTCCTCTCGAAGCGTCTCATCCAAGCGTCTCGTCCGCGGAAGTCCGTCTGAAACAGTGCCGTGGCGACGGTGTCAGGTCTCAATTTCATCAAATCCTATTAAGGTTCGTTTCTAGGTTATCGGGACTATCCTATTCGTCAAAAGTCACTTTTTTTTATGTTTCAGCCTAATCGACGATCTATCCTATGTGCACAGTCAACAAAGTCCATTCGTCGATTTTCTAAGTTCGCACAACGTTTTACTGGTGCTGGAAAATAAATTTTAGTTCGAGTTGTCCGATTTTAGTTAGGGTTCAGTTTTGCTACGGTGTGGGTTTGCTACGAGTTAGGGGACTAACCTTTTGACGATCGCGCACGGATCTGATGTCGGGTCTGGCAACGGCTACTGATCACGTCGCGGCACCAGTTACTCGACTACTGTGGCACAGATCTATCTGCGTCACAGGTAATAGCATCAAATTAAAGGATTTAACTAAATATCAAAACTAATACATGCTTACTGTTTACCATCTAATACCTATATAACATGTTAGTTATACTTAGTAAAGTAACATTGACAGATCCACTTACATATTAACTAGATTTATTATAAATAATTAAATCTTGTAGCACATGATTCATATAAGGTGATATAAGTAGGCTAAGGTCTACTGTCATACCCATCCGTATAAGCTACTAATTAGGGTAGTACACTTTTGTACGAGCAAGGCTAATATAAATAGATCTCTAAAATATATATAGGCTTATATGCGAACTGCAGGCAAGACAACTTCATATTAACTCACACCTACCTATATACATAATATATAATAAAGTTACGAGCTTACCGTATCATCGTCACCTTGCTACCGCGTGATGCCCGCTGATGAGGTCGAAGAGGCGGAGCGGAAGGTCTGGGGCTTGGAGTTTGTGGGCCGTTGAAGACGGCGGCGAGAAGATTTTTGTGGCGTTGGCGGACCGGGCTGAGGCCGTTGGGGTGTCGGGGTGACGCCGGTGATGTAGTGGCTGGGGGGCTGACGTCGGGCTGGGCGGTTACAACGGCGGGGCTCGAGGGGAGATCGAGGAGAGGCCCAGACGGTCGGCGATCTGCAGTGAGGAGATGAGCGGGGGTTCTGCAGGTGGGAGGTCGGGAGGCGGGGTCGGATATCCGGTCGTTGGCTTCCAACGGCGGCTGTGGGGCGGTGTGGCGATGGCGGCGAAACTCGCGGCGGTGTGGAAGGGAGACTGTGGGGAGAAGGCGGCGTCGGGGAGGAGGCCTGTGGGCGAGGTGGCGTAGCCGTGGGCTGGTGCTCGTGGCGAGTTCGTCGGAGTCGTCGGTGGAGGCGGCGTGGTCGAAGCGGGCAAGTCGGAGGTCTGAGTCGAAGCTGCGATGTCTCAGGGCGATGGTCGGAAGTGTTGAGGAAGGCCGGGAGGCGAGCTCGTCGGCGTGGGGTCCGGTGCAACGGCGAGAGGAGGAAGTGATGTTGAGGGGGGCTGAGGGGTTGTAGGACGTGGGGCTTGGCGGGTGGCGTGGTTGTCGGGGGGGTTGGAGGCGCCGACGTTTGGAGCTCGGAGAAGACGAGGAAGGGCGCTCGTGGAACAGAAGTTGCAGGTTGCTTGGGTTAAATAAAATGGGTGATGGGTTGTTCTCGTGAGAATCCGGGGGGTGGCGGAAATGAATTAAGTGCTTGGGTTATTTTGAGAAGGGCTGGGCCTTGATTTGATTATTTGAAAAGGAGAAAGATGAAGTTGCCCTGGGTTTGAAATAGAAGGGGGAGGAAACGAGCGTACTGCCGAAGACGCGCAGGACGTGCGCATCACATGGGAGAGGGTGACGTGTGATGTGCGGTGATGGGAAACGTGTGGAAAGGTGTGGATGAGGCTTTGGGTAGTTAAGATATTATTAGTAATAACAAAATAATTTGTTTTAAAAAGAACCCAGTTAATCAATATAGTATGGTTTAACAAAATAGTTAGTTAAAGTTTTAATTTTAAAAGGATTTGGTTAGGATTTGTTAATACTCCCCCCTTTTCTTAAGGTCCTGATCATGTGCATGATGAAGTGGGGGCAGTTCGGGGTTAGGATTAGAAAGTGAGTCGGTTAGGATCATTAATCTTTTAGAATTAAAAGAAAAGGCAGTTAAAATTAGATGGTGAACGAAAAATTGTTTGGTTAAAAAGAATTATAGAAAACAGTTTATAGGTTTTGAAAAATATTTTGGGTTTAAAAGTTTAATAAAAGAAAACCTTGAGTATTTACAATTGCGCGTCCTACGACACGATACCTTCCAAAAATTATAAGAAAAATACTGGGACGATCGCGCCTTCGAGAGGATTGTAAATACAGAGTCCGATCACGAGTCCGGACTATAGATAAAATATTAAAAAAAACAAGTGCAAGAAAAACACGCTATCCTACACAACAAAGAGGCGCGTACGAACTACGTACGACGGAAAAGTGGTCGTTACACTTCATAATTGATTTTGTCCTTATTCATCTCCATGGGATATAATCTCTCTTGTCAATGTATCTGCAAGAAAAAGAAATGGAGCAAAAAATCAAAATTTAGCTCCAAGAATAATTGGATACTCGATAGCGGGTGTTCAAAACACATGACGGGTGATGCTCAATTGCTCTCCGGAGGGGTGCCCATTGCTAATGGAAACCGAGTCGTCTTTGGAGGCAACGAGAGCGGAACCATCATAGGTGTTGGCAAAGTTGTTAATCCTTCTAAACCACTAATAAGTGATGTTTACATTGTTAAAGGATTAAACCACAATCTTATTTCAATAAGCCAACTTTGTGACAAAGGTTACAAAGTTAGCTTTGCGAAAGGAATGTGCCATATTTTAAGAAAAGATAATAATGATTTGTTATTTTCCGGCACACGCCATAAGGATATCTATATATTAGATCTTCCAAAATCACATGAACAATGTCTCATTGCCAACACAAGTGAACAACACTTATGGCATCGACGTTTTGGTCATGTGAACGTTGGAACACTTTTTAAGCTTTCCAAGTTAAACTCTATTAGAGGCTTCCCTAAGCTTGTCTTTCAAAAGAAAAGATTTTGTGACTCGTGTCAACGAGGCAAGCTTCCAAAATCGTCATTTAAACCTAAGAAAAGCATTTCTTCTAAGCGGCCTCTAAAGCTATTACATCTAGATCTTTTTGGGCCAACTAGAGTTGCTTCATTAGGAAATGCACGATATGGACTTGTCATCGTTGATGACTTTGCTTGATTTACTTGGGTATTTTCCTTAAGTAATAAAAATGATGCTTTTGAAAACTTCGCAATATTTGTTAAGAAAGTACAAAATCTCATTAGAACCACCATTGTCACTATTCGTAGTGATCATGGAGGGGAATTAGAGAATGAGTCTTTCTCAAATTTTTATGATGAAGTTGGTATTACTACACCTTCTCTTTCCCTCACGCACCTCCTCAAAATGGTGTTGTTGAGAGAAAGAATAGGACGCTAGTGGAATGTGCTCGTACTATGCTTGATGATAGCCAACTTGGCCATCAATTTTGGGCGGAAGCGGTACACACCGCTTGCTATGTGTTTAATAGAATACTTTTGAGGCCCGGCACCAAACAAACTTGTTATGAATTGTTGTTTGGTAGGTTGCCTTAAGTTAAACACTTTCGAGTTTTCGGCGTAAAATGTTTTATTAAAAACATGTATGGTAGTTTGGACAAATTCGATCCAAGATCCGATGAGGGGATATTTGTTGGATATTCCTCCTGTAGCAAAGCCTACCGGATATACAACAAACGAACCTCAACGATCGAGGAATCACTTCATGTTTCATTCAATGAAGGTTTTGTCCCGACTAGAATTACTAATGATGATGACTCCATGGATGTTTTATGTGATTCTATTGGTAATTCTAATTCTATTGATTCTAATGATACTAACCCTACTAATGAATCTTTTGAGAATGTTCCTAGTGATCAGGGAATTCCCAAACGGCTTCATACAGTTCGTGACCATCCTCATGAGCAAGTCATTGGCAACACCTTTGATAGTGTCAAGACGAGATCTCAAGTCAACTACTTCGCTCATTGTGCCTTTGCCTTCTCAATAGAGCCAAAGAATATTAACGAAACGTGCGAAGATAGTGCTTGGATCTTAGCCATGGAGGAAGGGCTCATTCAATTCGAGAGGAATGAGGTTTGGGAGCTTGTTCCATTGCCATCGAAGAACCACACCGTTATAGGAACGAAGTGGATTTTCAAGAACAAGACCGACGAAAACCAAATCGTCGTCCGGAACAAAGCTCGGTTAGTATCTCAAGGCTATCGGCAAGAGGAAGGTATAGATTTCGAAGAATCCTTTGCTCCGGTAGCTAGATTAGAATCTATTAGATTATTGTTATCTTTTGCATGCCATAAAGATTTTAAACTCTTTCAAATGGATGTAAAAGTGCGTTTTTAAATGGAGATGTTGTTGAGGAAGTTTATGTTTCTCAACCTCCGGGTTTTATAAATGAAAAATTTCCAAATCACGTTTTCAAACTTAAGAAAGCACTTTACGGTTTGAGACAAGCTCCTCGAGCTTGGTATGACCGTTTAAAGAATTTTCTTTTGGATTTAGGTTTTAAAATGGGAGAAGTTGATTCTACATTATTTGTTAAGTAGTTGAATAATGATATTATTTTAGTTCAAATTTATGTTGATGATATCATTTTCGGTGCTACTAACTTCACTCTTTGCGAAGAGTTTTCTAATGTTATGAAGGATCAGTTTGAGATGAGCCACATGGGTAAGCTCAAGTATTTCTTAGGTCTCCAAATTCGCCAAATGAACGATGCAATCTTCATCCACCAAACCAAGTACACTGTGGAGTTGCTAAAGCGATTTGGAATGGAAAATGCCTCCGGGAAGAAGACTCCAATGAGCACTACTACACATCTTGATAAAGATACAGGCGGTAAAGATGTAGACATTTGTCTATATCGAGGTATGATAGGTAGTTTATTATATCTTACTGCTAGTAGGCCCGATATTATGTTTGCCGTATGTGTATGTACTCGTTATCAGTCTCAACCTAAGGAATCTCACTTAGTAGCGGTAAAACGTATTTTCCGTTATTTAAGTTACACACTCGACTTTGGATTACTTTATACAAAGTATAGCACATATGAGTAATCTCATATAGTGACGCAGAATATGCGGGATGCAAATCCGACAGGAAAAGTACTAGTGGCACTTGCCATTTTATAGGAAATTCTCTTGTCTCTTGGTTTTCCAAGAAGCAGAATTCCGTATCACTTTCAACCACCGAGGCGGAATATATTGCCGCCGGTGCCGCGTGTGCTCAGATTCTTTGGATGAGATACACTCTTAAAGACTTTGGTATAAACTGTGATACTTGCCCTATCATGGTGGACAACCAAAGTGCAATATGTCTCTCTAAGAATCCGGTACACCATTCCCGTTCTAAACACATAGATGTCTGTCACCATTTCTTAGATGATCACGTTGCTAAAAAGGACATCATTTTAGTGTACGTTGAAACCCAGAAGCAAATCGTCGATATTTTCACGAAACCACTCAAGGAAGACTCCTTTGTACGGTTGCGTCGAGAATTAGGGATTATGGGTGAATCCGATATTTAGGATTCATATTTTGTTCAATAATCTTGCATGATATTCAATTTTCGTTATATTTGCTCATGCTAGAATTATTGGGATTTTCTGGAATTTTGGTTGAATTTTCGGAATTTATGCTCGAAATATTCATGAACGTCGTATTTAAGATTTTCGATGTTTTATGGGGTAGTATAATGTTTAATGAGAGTATTTCGATGTATCGTCCAAGTGCGCGTAGGAGAGAACTCAAAATTTCTGAATTTCAAATTTTTGGACTCTCTTAGTCGGTTCATGTTCATTGACCGACCGACTAGATTCAGTTCTAGTCGGTCAGTGAATGAACTCAGACCGACTAACTCAAGCCCTAATTTGGCTTCAGTTACTGTTTGCACTTAGTCGGTTCATGTTCATTGGCCGACCGACTAGATTGCAATCTAGTCGGTCAGCGCATGAATTGTGACAGACTAAATGCTCAGGGGCTGCTTTGGTCTTTTCGCATTCCGATCGACTTATTCTTGCCCGCACCGATTAGAATTCATTCTAATCAGTGCAAGCTTGTCTCTCTCAGCCCAAAACCCCAAAACCCCTTCATCTCCTCCGTCGATTCCGTCGATTGCTGGCCGTTTTCGACCAAGCTCGGCCATCGATCTCCCTCCATCTTTGTTCTAGGGTAATTCTCTCACCCTCTCTCAGCTTCTAGGGTTAGGGTTTCTTTGTTTTTCATTCGGTTTAGGGTTTGTCTAGGGTTTGTGTTAGGTTTCGAGCTTTTGATTTCTAGTTGATTGCGCGTGTCTCGTCCCGATCATGGCGAAGACACGCATCCCCATCGAACCCTCACGTCCGTCACCCATGACCGTAGAGTCTCCGTCTACGGACCCCCCGCAACCCAAACACCGAGCCAAAACGACCCATCCATCGTCTTCTTCGCCTCCTCTTAAGAAGAAAAGGACGGCGATCGCCAAGCCTAGAGCTCGATCTTCACAATCCAAGCCAGCTTCATTCCGTGCTCCCACTCCTCCAGCTGATTCTGACTCCGACACGGAATATATTCCGGAGTCTGAGCCTATCGCTAGGGCTCCTACTCCTCCACCTCGTTCTAGCACTCGTCAGCCTAAGGGGAAGGCTCCCATGCCAGTGGGCGGTGTTGATATATCATTGTGTCGCGATGACCCATTGTGTCTCGTGGCTTACAACCGTATTGAGCACTGTCCATTGCTATTGGAGCACTTCGTTCAGTTCTCCGACTTCCCACACCTCATCGATCTTCTTTCTCATAGCGGTCTCATCGATTATCTTCGCCATGACCCTAGGGCGAATCCTCACCCATACCCCCGTCTTGTCAAGCTTTTCTATGCGAATCGTGTTCGCGGTCAGTATGATGAGACCCATTCCATTGAGACGACTGTCTTGGGGACACCGATTGTCCTCACAGCAGAAATCTTAGGGGATTTGATAGGTGTCTCCTCGTCTAGCCTTCTTCCAGCCGATATCTCTGTAGATGACATTTCTACTCTTGACCAGGCCATGCTTGCCGAAATGTTCCATGTGATCACTCCCGCCATGATTGGCATCCCTTCAAAATCCTTCAAGCCAAACGCATGGGTCTTAAATCTTATCTTGAAGTCGTGTCTCCTTCCGAAGTACGGCTCATCGAGCTTGCCATCCCAGCCATTCCTTAAGCCGATCTACGCTCTCTTCATGGGGAGCGAGATCAATTGGGCTAGGATTATTCTTGATAAGATGGACTCTTTCGAATGTATCCAAAAGTCCACAAAATCTGCTCACATCCCATACCCTTTCCTTTTGACCCTCGTCTTCCGTCACTTCAAGGTCCCTCTCCCTCCCGATGATGAGCGTCCTCTTGGTCCTCCCCTAAATGCGACGGCCGTCAAGAAGTCTCTTGCGGCGCTTCGTCACGTTCAGAGGACGACTCCTTCAGCTTCTGCTTTAGCTGCACCTGCTCCTTCTCCTACTCCGTCGCTCGCTGAGTTTGCAGTTTCCCTGCGACGTGTTGAGTCTCGTGTCTCTCGTTCTGAGGAGATGCTAGCTCGCATCTGCTCTCACTTGGGCATCGAGGTTCCTCCGTCAGTTTCTGACGAGGAGGAGATGGATGAGGCTGAGCTCCAGGAGCTTGTTGGTTCTCTTACTCGTGCCCCAGAGGGTACGTCTGCTCGTGCTGCTGCTACTTCGTCTGGTGCTCCCGAGACCACTCCTGTTGCGACTCTCCCATCTGTGGACACTCCTGCTGACCCAGTGACCACCACTCCTTCTGCAGAGTCTGCTGCTGCTGCAGATCCTCCCTCCGCCTCATGAGCTTGCGTTGGAGGACTCTCCCTAATGCGCTTTGGATGATATATCTTGTAGTGAGAGAGTGGGGTAGGATAGTTTGTGGTTATGTATTTTTGATGTATTTTTGATGTTTTGATTCTACACTTCTGATGTATGATCATTTTGATGTCTGTGAGATATATGTTGTATGATGTGCCCCGATCTCTCGATCGTTATTTTGTATGTTGGCGGATGTATACATTTTGTTGTGTCATGTTTATATATATATATATATATATATATATATATGAGGAGGGATCAAATGACCCCCAAAAATAACCCCCTATCAAAAATCCTATGCCCCCCATTTTTTCGGAAGCTCCGAACCGTTTATCTTGATCTCCACCCTCTAAATACCTGACCCACCAATTTTCAACCCGATCCCATGTGTTTTGCCCGTTCATCAACCATTCGCAAAAGTTCTGTTCATGCAAAACCGTTAAATTTGGGTCGGATGGATGAACGGGCAAAACACATGGGATCGGGTTGAAAATTCGTGGGTCAGGTATTTAGAGGGCGTAGATCAAGATGAACGGTTCGGATCTTCCGAAAAAATGGGGGGCATAGGATTTTTGATAGGGGGTTATTTTTGGGGGTCATTTGATCCCTCCTCTATATAGACACACACACACACACACACACACACACACACACACACATCGTGTTGCCATTCATTTCTGTGTGCACATTATATTATTGTCTCTGATGTTGATTTCGTCGCTCGACGATAATATTTGGTTAAATAGAATTCTTTCTATGAAAACATAGAATTGTTTTCCATGCACTTAATTCATCAAGAATGTTGATATTGGAGAGTATATTCCATAACTCAATACATGAAATTAATTTGAGTTTTGATGATTTTAATTTTCGATTATCGACTTTGGTCTCGTTGGCACACTTTGATTGTCTTCGTATTTTCCTTTGGTGTCATTTGGACCATGGTCGTATTCTTCGACTCCCGTGCTTTTATATTTTAGCCATTGTTGTTATCGTTGATCTCCTCCCGCTCTTTTTGCTTATGCCAAAGGGGGAGAGAATTAATAATGACGATGTGCTAATTCATTATTCAAAGCAATTTACCGTGAATCTAATTTGATATGTTAGATTCAAGGGGAGTTAAGATATAAAAATGGATTTCAAATCTGATATTTCAATTATTGAATTCTCATTTTTTACTTTCCTCGTCTACTTGATGCGTATGATTATTATTTAATTTGGAATTAACATGTCATCAATGCAGGGGGAGTAAGTAAATTTCATTTGAATCACTATTATTGATTATTATTTATGTTGGTTTGTCATCACCAAAAAGGGAGAGAATGTTGAGTATTGATTCCCCGGATTTGGTTTTGATAATGAACAAACATAAATAGCGTGAACTAACTCTATGTGAGCGCAGTTATGGAGATCGTCGCCAAATTTCTATGAACATCAAAAGCGACATCTCAAGACTTCTCAAAGCGCGTGATCGTGTGCCTGAAGCTTGGTTGAAGCTTTAGGAGCTTTATTGAAGTCAAGAGATTCGGAATGAAGCGTTTGAAGACGGTTCGTCAAGCTTTATTTATTTTCTTCTAGCTTCTTTTCGTAGAATGTTAAGCCTTGAGTGGGTCTTACGTTTTAATCTTTATAACGCTCATATCTTAGAGCTAGGATCTTGTTAGAAGCCCATAGAATCTTTCCTGAAGCTTAACGCTTCTTATCGCGGCTTCTTGTACATGTTAGTTGGTTCAAGAAGAAGAACCAACCGACTAGATGGCAATCTAGTCGGTCGGCAAAGCTTCTTGAACCGACTAGAATGCCTTCTTCAAATTCAGCTCACTTACTGTTTACAGTTAGTCGGTCCAAGAAGGTTCACCGACCGACTAGTTGTGAAACTAGTCGGTTAGGAATTCTTCTTAGACCGACTAGTTGAGCTTTCACTGTACAGCCTATCGTACTGTTTACAGTTAGTCGGTCAAAGCACAACGACCGACCGACTAGTTGAGAAACTAGTCGGTTGAAAGTTGTTCTTAAACCGACTAGCTGTATTTGAATTCAGCCTCTTTGATTTCACCTGTTAGTCTGTCAAAGAACACTCACCGACCGACTAGTTGTGAAACTAGTCGGTTGGCAAGTCTTCTTGGACCGACTAGTTCTTTATATCTGAACTTCTTCTTTTGGCTGTTCTTCAGTTAGTCGGTTCATGTTGTTTCACCGACCGACTAGTTGATGAACTAGTCGGTCAGTGGTCCTTCTTTGACCGACTAGTCTGCTTCAGAATAGAGCCGTTGGAGCATTAATTGCCACGAATTTTGATCTCTCTTTCCTCTATCCTATATATACTTGAAGGGCTGCTTTCATAGCATTCAAGGCTGATATTTATTGAAGTTTAAAGAATCAAAGAGAAGCATTAATTCTCATTTCCAAGCTCATTCATTTCTCTAGAATCTCTCTCTCACTCTTATTTTCAAAGAGAGATTCACATTGATTATGAGCCATTCAAGCCAAGAGCTTGATCCAAGGTCACCAACATGTTCCTAGGCCTCCATTGCTGGTCTACATCTTTGAGCTAGGGTTTGGTGCCTTCATCTTCCCCAAAATCCTCTTTGCCCTAAATCGTAAGTTTACTCAAGGCATAGGATTTTATTGGTAAGAATTTCGTATTTCATTTACTTTGAATATTGCAAGTGATTTACTCTCGGTTGTGAGAGTTTGTTTGTGATCCCGGTTTGTGGGAGTCACAATTTCATTTGTGTATGATTTGATCTTGTAGAGGTTTTCTACAAGTATTTCATAGTGCAAATTTTGAGTTAGAAGTTTCTAACTCAAGTATCCGGAGGGGATCCGGGTGGTTGGGACGTAGGATCACCGGGAACAAGTCGGGGAGACTTGGGTGGATCCGAACCCGTTAATTCGTCGGTTTGCGATTGCATTTCTTTGTTGTCAATATTTACATTTCTGCATTGTTGGTTGAGTTTGCAAGATAATTAGGAATTATCTTCTTAATTATTTTAAAGTACTATTCACCCCCCTCCAGTACTTGTGCAGTAGCTACATAGGGCATTACACTTTACACCCCCGAAGCCCGCTCACTCCGTTCAAAAACACCAAGACCGTTAGCATCTCCAAGCTCCACAACCCCCCGCCGCTTCGTCCACCCCGCACAGACCCGAAGCCACCGCCCTCTCCCACTCTCCTCCTCCCGATGTCGGCAAGCCAAGACCACTTCCCGCAGTCCTGGAGCACATTTCCTCCTCCGCCCATTCCCCCCGCCTTTGTCGAACTTTCCCTCCATCCGAAGCAGCGCTGCCACAGCCCCTCTTCCTCCGACTCTCCCTCGCTCGCCGCCCTCCGACCACCCTACAATGTTGCAACTCCCCCCAGCACTCCATGCTCCCACCGCCCGCTTTCGCCGCCACTACGGCACCCCACGTCGCCGCCGCGTCCCCCGCCACCGCCTCCGATCCCAGCGCCGCACCGCCGTGCCCTTGTCGCCGCTGTCCAATGTCGAGAACCTCCGCTCGAAGTGAAGGTGAGAGATCATTTACATGTGTGAATGCGTATATAATACGTATTTACGTGTGTATTTTTAATTATAGTATATGTGATTTTTGTTTTAAATTCATAACTAATTATATACAGCTCAGAAAAATACAAGGCCGGCTCCAGAAAATCAGAACTGATGTTCTGGACCCAATGGTGCTAGTTTCATCTAAATCAGACGCGTAGATTTTCTAAAATGAATTTTTAAGCCTAAAACTTAAATACGTTGTTTTCACTTAAAAATCCATAACTTGTTATTTTCACGTAAACTGATACGTGAGAAAAATAGATGTTGTAGTACTCTTCGAGACGGTCATTTTGACAGCTCACTTGAACCATTCCGATATGTATTGTACCCAGAAGAAGTTGTTGAATAAACATGTTACCTAATTAAAATTAGTTTTTAAATTGATTTCTGAGATTTTAAAAATTATAAAAATTAACATGACCTTCTAAAAATATTTTCTCTTGCAGTAAAATTATTTTCTTCATATATAGCATATATAAAAATTTAGAACGTTTTTCGACACCGTTTCAATCATTTATAAAATCGAAACGATCAAATTAATTAGATAGAAAATAAGTGTATTCATTAATTGAGGTTTCTTGTGATTGCATGTACAAAGTCTTGTGCACCAACTTCCGTGGAAGCCCTAGATCCAATTCTGGCTTGCTACGACAACCTCGAAATAGGTAAGTCATGATAAATTCTAGATTTAGAAAATTAGTTAGTATCCTCGTACGAACTTAACAACACTACTTATAGCCTCAGAACCGCTATTCGCCTTGAACCAAACTAGAGACCTAATCTAATAGGAAAGTAATCAACTACAGATTACTTTTCCAACTTTCAACTTTGGTGTTTGTAGCACACAACCATCAACTTGGGTAAATTATATGCTAAACAACACTACCACATGCTCGAAGCATCGAATCGACACCCCGAATGTTGGACTTGTCTTTATCCTCTATTTTCTTAGCATCCATTGTACTTTGGCACAGTCTGCTTTGGAATGAGTTCCTACTTTCTGGTTTTCAATAAGAAAGTCAACCAGTTGTCTTGGTTTGACTAGCATCATGTGATACACCGTATGGGATATATTGTGGAACATATCATATGACATTTGACATTTCACTGGAGTTTTTGGGGTAACTCATAGTTTGAGAGAGTGCAGGAGTGACTGGAGTTCATCTGCATGTCTAGCTGCCTAGGTTTGGCATCCTGTCTAGCTGCCTGTGTTTCGACAAATATAAATATGCTGCATGTCAGCATCCTGTCTAGCCGCCTGTGGTTTCGGCATTCTTCTGGGTAAGCACAACCAGGCAAGAGATGAACTCAATGGTCACATATTGTACTCTCCGACTTGAGTCACGTAGTTCTAGTGTAGCTTGCACGATCACTTCTTCGTAGCACATGCAACTTACCTACTACACCTGTGCAGTCACCGTACTTTACTTGTTGTACTTTAGCTACAATAGTAGCACGATTCACTTGCTTAGCCTTCTTTACACTTGCACTACTACAGTACAGTTATTCTCTCCTTTCTATTCGGTTTACCTTTACTACTCAATTGTGTACAGTTGTTACTCAGTACTTTACTTTTCACTCTGGTTGCTTGTGTAGGATCCTGCCAAAACAGAGTTAGGATCGATAATTAAAGTGGAGACTTACGCTAGCGTATGCGGAGCGGTAGTCTCGGAACTTTGCCTTCGGATTCGCCACGACGGATCGAGTCTTCTCACGAACGGAGTAAGGCTACTAATCCACAATCTAAATCTCTATTTTAGATTAAGAACTTGGATGGAGGGAGAGGAAATATTTCTGCAGAGCTTCGCTAGGAAGAAGATGCATGCATGAATTTCATGCAAATGGTGTAAGGAAAATGGCTACCCTTGGGTCTTATTTATAGCCCCCAAGGTAGTTATTTTAGGGTAAGTTGTTCCTTTGGAACAACTTAATTAAGGTGTACCATGATGCATGGCACATTATAAGCTTAAGTTGTACCATATGCATGGTACAACATAAGCTTAAGATATTCCCCCTTTATTAGCCATATGTCGCATGCATTTTTGCATATATAATGCGACTTTCCCACTCATACAGAGATCCTCTCCGCAAGGGAACAGATTCCCTTTGCACACGACTTCGTGTGCGCGACGTTCGAGGTCCGTATTCCCTCGTACATCCCCCACAAGGGTGTACAAACGTCTTCCATATCCAACATCTCCCACTCACACTTGAGGGGATTGTAAGAGAACGTCTTTCCCTTAGTTCTTTCATCTATCATACCGAGAAATAGACCGTGCGACCGTCATGCGCGTAGAGTCTGTTGTTGTGCACTTGTTAGAGATACACAACGACCTCGAAGGTGCAAAGTTGAGTAGTTCAACACATGCTTTACCCTAGATTATTTCTTCACATTTTCTTGTACTTTATATTCAACAATTGAATCCCATCTGGATTACAATTGGCTGGCCAGCTTTGAATCACTAAAGTCCAAATGCGAATATGAAATCAATCTTCCTCTTCTTGCGAACCTTCTGATCTTGACTTGATTCGCTTTTCTAACGTGCCCCGCCGAGCCGAATTACCATAGCCCATTAGTAACACGCTAAGATAGCGATCATCTCGTCAAATCTAAAGGAACCAATTGGAGTCCTTGAGGGTAAGAGTTAAGACCCGTATGGCCTTTGAGTCTCACATAATAGCAAACACTATTGCTACTAACTCAGTGGTCGAAATGCATACGTGGTATGAACACGTATTACAACATCACTCCTTTCCCAGGGAGAGTATGTCTTAATGATGTTGTACGGATGAAAGATCAGACACCACAGTGCCTATCTTTTTGAGTCCCCTTACTACTCGTGAAATATTCACGGACTCTCATCCTGCATAAGACAGATAGGATTTAAAAAATCCAATGAGATCTTTATATCCTTGTGATACAGATCTCAGATCTTTTGTAAGCATCCGTATGATGCAGATCTTTTATTCGACTATCTTGTTTAAGTCATGACTCTAAATCATTTGTCTAATGATTTTGACTTTAAACTAGTCTCATCTCTATCTTATCCATCTGATAAGATAAGGTGGTTGCTCATGTGAGAGAGCCAACCTTAATCTGTCCGACATACACACAATAAAATAGTTGAGACTTAAACACAAATGTTTAAAATCATTTGTAAGAAACTTGTATGCAATATATAAAAGAACTTCTTTCTTTTATTAAACTTTGATCTTCTATAGACATGGGAAATATTACATGATACAGCTCAGCACCTACGCATTCCCATAGATGATAAGTGTTTGAAAAACACATCTCTGGGGATCGCCTTAGTAAGGGGATCCGCTATCATCTCATGCGTGGATATGTATCCTATGTCTACTTCCTTCCGTTTGTCATAATCCTTTGCAAACTTGAATCGAATGTCAATGTGTTTGGTCTTACAATGAAATTTAGGATCTTTGACATAGGCAATCGAAGCTTGACTATCACTGTATATAGGAACAGTGCTCGAGTCAGAGGCATTCGTCAGCCTGTCTAAGAATTTCCTAAGCCAAACAGCTTCTTGGACCGCCATGCTGAATGCTACGAATTCGGCTTCCATGGTTGATAAGGCGATGCAGGTTTGCTTCTTGCTGCTCCAGGATATTGCACCATTCCCGAGCAAGTAAACAAAGCCTGAGGTAGATCTTCGCTCGTCGAGATCACCCGCCCAATCAGCATCGGTATAGCCTTCGAGTCTCAAGGTATTGCCTTGATAGCATAACGCATAGTCCGCAGTCCCTTTGAGGTATCTTAATATCCTCTTCACCGCTTTCCAGTGTGCTTGTCCTGGGTTGGATTGGTAACGACTTACCATACCAACAGCATAGCAAATGTCCGGTCTGGTACACATCATGGCGTACATCAGACTCCCGACAGCACTGGAGTATGGAACTTTTTCCATAGCTTTCTTTTCTTTTGGATCTTTGGGACACATCTGCAAACATAGACCCTCGCCTTTGCTTATTGGAGTATCAAGTGGCTTGCAATCCTGCATATTAAACCGTTCTAAAACTTTCTTTATATATGTCTCTTGAGAGAGAGAAAGAAGTTTCTTGGAACGATTCCTTGAGATCTTAACCCCAAGGATATATGCAGCTTCACCCATGTCTTTCATCTCAAAGACGGATGAAAGCCAAGTTTTGATATCCAAGATAAGACGCTTATCATTTCCGGCTATAAGTATGTCATCTACATAAAGAGACATAATTACATACTTGTTTTTAATCCTCTTAATATACACGCAGTTGTCTTCGTCGAGCATGGAGTAACCATACGACAAGACGACTTCTTAAAAGCGCATATACCACTGCCTTGAGGATTGTTTAAGACCATATATGGATTTACGAAGTTTACAAACCTTATGTTTGTTTTCTTCTTGTACAAACCCGTTTGGTTGTTCCATGTAGATCTCCTCATCTAGTTCTCCGTTAAGAAAAGCAGTCTTTACATCCATCTGATGTAACTCGAGGTCCAAACAAGCCACCATTGCCAGAATTAAGCGAATGGAGGTAAAACGCACGACAGGAGAGAAAGTCTCTTCGTAGTCTATTCCTTCCTGTTGCGTGAAACCTTTCGCAACAAGGCGAGCTTTATATTTCTCGATGGAGCCATCAGCCTTATGCTTGATTTTGAGAACCCACTTGTTCCCAATGGCTCTACGTCCCTTAGGTAAATTAACCAAGTCCCAGACTTGGTTTGTTTTCATGGACTGAAGTTCTTCTTCCATTGCCGCTATCCATTTATCTTTAGCAGGGCATGTGACGGCCTGTTTGAAATTTGCAGGTTCGTCATCATCTTGTAGTAATGTCATGAATGTTTGAGGAAATTCATCCTCAAATCTCAGAGGTGTTAGCCTCGTTCGATTACTACGTCTTGTTTGAGTTTGATCACTCCCACTTGGAATGACATCACTCCCACTTGGAATAACATCACTCCCACTCGGAATAGGATTGGTATTGTTCGTATCATCCATTGGTGAAGTTTGAAACGTATTTTCTTCTTCACCAAGAATTCTCCCACTCGAACGTTCCGATCCTTCTTGATCCCAAGTCTCAAACA
>JAULAV010001292.1:0-30000 GCA_030789695.1 Scilla litardierei | reverse complement strand
ATAAAGTAAAGGTCTGATTTGTAAGATATGTTTTTGATAGCTTATATTGTGTGTCATTGTGTCGGTTCATTTTTAGTTGCTAAATATGCAAACTCATACTTTTGATTTCAGGATTCATGGGGGTAAATGATTTGTTCAAACAGATTTTGTTTGCTGTATCTTTGAGGAAGGCACTGAAGATGTGCTGGGGTGTCCAAACAGAAGGCCGATGATTTAGTATAGGCCACCTGGCATCATGGTGAGTATACTTTAACTGTGTATTTTTCGAGAAATTATTTAGATTTATTCCTCCTGGCATCATGATGATCTTCCTTTGCTGTTTTCGATGGTTAATGATTTTCTTCTTGATTGGAAAAATTCCCATGAATTTGTCAAGAATCAAGAGAACCTTACGCTAGGGACGGCGATGGATTTGCTGGGCATCCAGAAAGAAGGCCGAAGATTTTTTATTTTTAAATTGGTAATAATTTGATATAGGCCACAAACTCTTTGTTAAAATTCCTATATGAATGCATCGCAAGGACGATGAGGGAGGATGGGGTCCTATCTCTCTGTAGGGGGAACGGGACAACGTCATCAGATATCATCCCTCCGTCGCCCTCAATTTCTATCTCAAGGTAACAAATAACAAATCTTTTGCGCTTTTTTTGTTTGTTGAGTTTCCCTCAACCATACTTAAATCCGATGGAATTTTTTTCAATTTATTTTAGTAGGGACTTTGAGTAAAAGTATAGCTCTTAACGTTTGCATCAATTTGTAATGCTTGACTGATGAGATTAACTATCATATCACTTTTTTCTGCTTAAAAATCATATCACTTTTTCTGCTTAAAAAAGGAAAGCCTAGATGCAAAATCAAATCTCTCTCTCTTTAAAATTCAACAAAAAAGCTCGCAATTGAATATTTTATTCTCATTTATTTTGATAGATTGGCAAATAACTTTCATAATTTCAATTGTTTTCAGCATTAAGATAGTTAAATAGTTTATAGTGACACTTATTGTGAAGAATAATTAATAGTCAGCTTAAGCATATTCCAAATTTTGAAATATTTAAATAGGGATTTATAGTCACTCTGCTGGATTATGTAATTATGTTGTTTTATCCTAAAAACTGTGAATTAGGTAATAATTAATAGTCAGATTAAGCCATATTATTTTAACTGTTTATGGCATGGAGTCTTGAAATCGCAGTAGAATTGATCTATGATTATCAGATTTTTAACACCGTGCATTTTGATGTTCCAAAACATTATGTGCTCTGCATATCCGCACCCTCCATGTTACTATTTACACAAGCAATGCAACTCAAGTTAAACGTTGGCAAAGTGCGATGGATTTAATCTGGTATCAGCTCCACCTGCCAAGTCTTGATCCGAACACCATTCGTCGTGCCATTCAAGGTTGTCATGTCTTCAATCACATTCTTGACATGGTCATCCGTGTGTTATTTTTGCCCAAACTGTTGATGGTGTTGATAGATGAAGCAACCAATTAGCAGGCAAACATCAAGACATTGCATTATTTGCGAGCATGTCTGATTCCATGACCAGGACCACAAGCAATCTTATGTACTTTGACATTTTTTAAACCAGCCCAAATTGCCCAATCGATATACAATCATTGCCTATAAATAGAAAGCTCTTTGGTTACTAAGCATTTCAAGATGATATAAGATAAAAATGAACCAGTTTGTCACATGTGCTGATTTTGTAGTCTCTTATTGCAAAGTTCCATGAGTTAGACAAATGTATGCCATTTGTGTTTGTGTTCTTATCTGGTGTATGGATTGAAAGCTTTAAAATTTTCACTTTTTAACCATCTTTACAACCACATGAAACTGATGGTTATCTTTTATCCTCAGGTGTTGTGCTCTCAAGTGTTTGCAGGAAACAAGGCTCACTGCCTGTCAAAAACAAATGTCAATACCACAAATTATGCTTGCAGAGTGATATCTTATGGGTTTCCATACTGCTAGCTAATGAGCAGTCATTGAGACACAGTGAAACCATGTTCACATATTCTTATGGCTCTTTATTCCTGGGTTTTACATGAAAGAAAAGATTTGTGGAATTTTATTGTTTTAGTTTATTCTGAAGTATTTTTTGATATGCATTAGGAAGTGTGTATCGTGTCTTTATTAGAGTTAATTTGCTTGAGTTTGAGATATTGACATGTGCTCTAATTGCTTGAATTTGAGATACTTATGGTATTTTTTATCTCAAAATTGTGTGCTCTGGTTTTTTAAATAAAGAGACAATGCAAAATAATATCACACACTCTTTGGTATTTTGGTGAATATTTCGGGAATTTTGGATGGAAAAGAAAAGCGATGGGATTTTCATGTCTATTTCGTGTAAAGCATTGGTGTTTGAGGGAAGATCAAATTTTTATTTTAGTTTTGTGAACAATACAATTTTTAATTTGGTGAATTTTTTGGGATTTTGGATGGAAAAGAAAAGCAGTGGGATTTGATGTCCGTTTCATGAAAAGTGTGTGAGAGTGGAATTTAGATCCAAAATAGTTTCACTTAAATTTTTTTCATTGAAGTAGACACAATAAATATGGTTTTAATTCTTAGATAACACATTTGTTATTAATGGGGAAATGTATGTTTTGTTTTTCGTCATTACTGTTCAGAGGCTTTAATATTTCTTGATGCCATCAAATTCCCAAATGGTGCTTTTAATATATTCCATAAGACATGGTTCAATATAAATTTGCTTTGTTCTTTAATTAATTAATTTGCTTTCTCAAAATTATACATACATTTTAACTGCCAAACATTCCCTATTTTTGTTTTAAAGATGTTTTATTGTGTATGCTGAGACCCAGATGTTCGTCTTCTGCGATATGCAATCTATTCCTGGTGCTAACTCAACAATGGATTCAACTTTGATGCCATGCTTGGCATTTGGGATTGGGATTGGGATTGGGATGGAGTAAGGCCCTTACCTCAGCTAACCCCCTACCCATACTACATCACTCCTTCAGCAAAACGAGCTGACAATGGTGAGCATCTGTCCACCTGAGGGAGTCTGGGGAATTTTTGTTGGCCGAGCAGGTGCATAAGTTGGTTTTACAGGTGAGCGGTTTTGTTCTGATGTTTTCAATTGTTGAAATTTTTATTGAACTGTTAATTTAATTTTGTTTTCATGTGTGAAGCCTCAAATATTCTTTGTTAGGATTAGGACTCAAATAATAGAAAAATGCTGAAGCTTTTTATGTTAGTACCACTATTAATTGCCCCCTCCCCCTCCCCTGACTGAATGAGCCATGAACGACTCTACGTTGATGAATTCTGCAGGGCAGAAAAGAGCACAGGATGAACTCTGTCGTGTTGGGATCGGTTTATGCAGACGCTGGATGCATTAAGAAGGTTGGTATTGGTGTTAAAAATAGTATCTTTGTTTGGATTTAGGTTAAAAATGGAATCTTTGTTCTGATTTTCTACAAATAAAAATTATAAATCTCCCAGTTTAATTATGCCTACCATCGTAAGGGCAGAAAAGAGCACATGATGAACTCTATAGCTTTGGGGCTAAATGCATTAAGAATGTTGTTATTGGTGTTAAAAATTAGGATCTTTATATGGATTGATGTTAAAAATTGAATCTGATTTTTCATACCATTACAAAAGGCGGAACGGAGCGCATGATGAACTCTACAGCTTTGGGATTGGTTTATGCGGATGTTGGATGCATTAAAAAGGTGTGTATTGATGTTAAAAATCAACGGATTTGTGTTAAAAATTGAATGGTTTACGATTATTCCTGCCATCGCTCTTTTGAATCTCTATTGCATGAATGAAATTAATTTTCAATGGTCATATGCATTAATTATTCCTAATGCGATGTTATGTTAAAAATTGAATGATTCTGATGATAAAAATTGAATCAGGATGTCAAAAATAAATCTCCCACCTAATGTGTGTTAAAAATCAATCGAATTTTTGTATGTATTTACGTTTAAAAATTTGAATCATTGAATTCATGGAATACAGAACCCCATTATCTAATCTTGCTGTGTCTAATCTTGGAGAAACATGTTAATGAATTAATGTAATTAATGGAATAAATAACCTATCATTTAATCTTGCAAGATACATTGATATTTGGATGGTGGGATATTGTTTTCCTTTTAATGTAATAGTGGGATTTTGTTGAAATATGGTTTGTGCATTCAAGACATAAAACCTTTAGAAATGGGGGCTTAAATGCTAGGGTAGGATATTTACAGTTATTGATGGAAATTTTCTGACATTTACTTTAGATGAAGGCGTATTCCTTAAGGTTACTTTGGTATCATCTATTGGTGGATTTTCATGCGTCTTCCCCTTTTAAGCCAAGCCAAGCAATTCAATGGTATTGGTATTATCAGGGCAAGATTTCAATTATTTGGGTAAAATGAGTTCCACTCAAGAAGTTATAACTCTTATGATTATAACTCTTATGATTAATGAGACCATCAATTTTTTTTGTTTGCATGAGTTTGGGAGAAGATGGGCAACTGGGTATGGGTGATTAGGAGGAAATAGCATGGCCATCCAACCTCACCCTGTAACCTCCAAGTGCACATAAAAAATGCTCATATAGTCAACAAAAACTCATCTTCAAGCCACTGAACATAATTTTCCAGGTTTCAGCTTTTTCAGCTTGATGTCCAATATATCTCATAATTTTCCAGGTTTGCAGTGCCTCGGAATGTAAATTTCATTCTTGAAATTTTAGTTATTTTGTTGTGAATCTATTTCAGTGGCTCTTTGTGATTCCTCTTCTTGCAAGACAACAGTTGCATACTTGCCAAAAATGTTGGAGCTTATTTCTAAAAATTGTGCAATATCTATTACTACAAAGAAAACAATATTCATGGTTGTCATGGTGCTAACAATTGTCAGGGTGCTAACAATGCAATTAGGAATAATATTGTTACAAAGTAAAAAGTATTTTGATTGACAACTATTAGGAATAATTTTGTTACAGAGTTTGTAGAGAGTATTTTGTAGCAAGTATTCTTATTAACTCATCCTAATGCGGGTTGTAAAAAGTAAAATTCAATCTGTCTAGCATTTTCAGTTAACATATGATGTTATATTTTGATGGCAAATTTCATATTATGAGGAGAGCGACTCCGTGATGAGGAGAGCATATTCAGTAAGTTGCCTAAACTCTGTGTTTAAGCACAACACACGATGTATTAGTTGATGATATACCTAATTTTATATGAACATGATTTTTCATTCTTAGTATTCAATGATTTCTGACAAAATATTTGTGTTTAGTAATGGTGTCATTGCTCTATGCAGTTCCAGACAATTCAATGTGAATTTATACATAACTATATCAACCACAAGGTCTATCATAAGCAAAGATCTGCTGCATCATAAATCTTGGGACAAGCTATTCCAGTAAAACATATAGGCAATTGCTTATGTGAGTAGTGGGCTTCTCCAACCTCATGTTCAAAGTGATTTAACTATGATTACCTCAAAAACAATTGATTATTCGTACATGATGCCTCATAGATAAAGCATGTGACATAACCACCAAATCCCTGAGTCTTATTTGCCATTTTCCATCGGTGGAGAGATGATTTCCATGAGAAGTTCATAAAACGGGGAAAAAGGAAAACAAAACAAAAACAAAAATACCCTAAACACTCCCCTGCCTGGGCAAACACGACTTCATGTCCGCCAATGGATGGTGCAAATATTGAAGGAATACCATAAGAAAGTTTATTAGGCAATTCACCCACATAAATAAACAATAAACATCATCAACCAGTAACTAGCCAGTTGCCAGAAAGCCTCATAAGTTCATCTGCTTAACAAATTATATCATGTTACACAATTATGGAGGCAGAGACCATTTTTCAATGCCAGTATGCGATGGTTACAAAAGATTTCATGTATATGTACAAAAATTAGGTGATATGAGTACACATAAACTAGATTTCTCAAGCAAATGGCAAAAAGAATAGTTGGATACTGCTTAACTGTTTTCTACACCCCTTGCATGGTACCATTTCAAAACAATTTGAGCGCATGTGCATGAAAATGGCAGGACAATCATACATGGCAGGATTTGAGCGCATGTGCATGAAAATGTGTATGTGCTGAATTCTTGCCTTCTAATAGATGTTGCTTTTTATAGAATTATGGATGGTGCAAATGTAGGTGGACAACTTGGTGATGGATTAGGGAACTACAATGTAAGTGGCAGTATTATGAACTTTACATATTTCAAGCATGCTATTATTGACATTCTATATTGGCTCAAAAAAGACATCGTGTACTGTGGATATGATGCACTAGAGATTTTTGACTACATAGTTTCACTGCTTCTTTCACTGAACTTTAATTCTTTACTGATTATGTGTGGACATGATATATGGAATCTTCCTGTAATATCTCCTCCAGTTTATATATTGCAGAGATCTAGGCAATAATAATATCGACGGAAGTATTCCGAAGAATTTGGAGAAAAAGATGATGATGTCATTCGAAAAATGTCACTCCTCAGGTAACACAATGAATTGTTATTCAAAAAATGTCATTTGCTCTAAAAGACAGAAAAAGATGATGATGCAGTCATATAGCTGCATGTATCAATTTTATCTCATATTTGGAGAATTAGACAGAGTTTTAAATGATTAAGTTACCTGCATCGATCTAGAAAAATAGACAAGGCATTAGTTTAAGCCCCAATATTACGTATTAGCTAGCTGGAAGCAACTAATTAGTTGCATTATTGATGTGTTACATGTTACCTTTTGTTTTCTACCTTAATACATCAAATGATACAGCAAGCAATTCTAAGAATAAATAACAGGACCACATGACATAATCAACATCACTAAAGGTTCATAGTTTATCAATATCTGTTTTCATCAGATACGGATATTGAGTACTGTATTCTGGGAATATTTGCATTCTTATATGTAACCATAAACAGGAAAAGAGGTACACTATTATCTAATGCATCCCCAACCCATATGTAATTAACACATTTATAAGTTAATTGAACTGGTATGCTGAAATTTCAAGGACATCTGCCAACAAAAATTCTGCAGTTTGCAAGAAAACTACAAGGAGGAAGAGGGTGATACACTAATACTGTCCTCATGTTAAGGCATCTCACAATCTTCCGTTGTTCTTGAACATGTTGCAGAGATCTTACACTGAAGACATTGTACGTCCTTAATAAATTCGACCCACTTGGAGATGTAAATAGTCATTGTCGTTTTGTTAGTCCTTTTGATTATATTAGTCTTTGTTTGGATGTGGCAGTTTTCTCTCGACAAATCAAATTCACAGGCAACATTCCAAGTTCTCTGTAGAAATTAACACTTTTGACAGCCGTGTAAGAGTAATGTTTTTCATCATAGTATCCTTTTTTCTGATTTGTTGTGTTATTCTTTCAAATACCAAAAGGATGGTGTATCAGAATATTGCAAATTGTATCAATCAAGGAAATAGGAAGGTTTACAGAAGTTTATAGTTAACAAATAATATAGGCTTTTACCTCCATTATTACATGAACAAAAGCATGGTATCTTTTGGGCATGTTTCACCTTTCATGGTAACTTTGATGTAGCAATCTATTTGGTCTCTGAGGATTTCACACTGTCCTCTGCACCATGGCATTTCTTACGTCTACAGATTCTTAGATTCGTCCAACAAATTTGTGTGTGTCTTTGGATTAAAAGCTAGCAATTGATTGTTAGGTCTAATCGGTTTTCCTTGCCGAATGCTTTTGGGAAGCATGCAGTTTGACATCGAAATAATGTTGCATGTATTATTGAAAGAATAGTTTCTAATAAACGAGATCATGCGGGACTTTCCAAAGAATTTTTGGTAGTGAAAGAATATTGCACGTATCAATGAATGAATAGCATATTAAAAAAAGCATATATCCTACATAACTCCTGAATGAATATCATACAATCCATTTGTTGTGTGTGTTTTTGATTTGAACTTAAATATTTTTTTAATGGTGGGATTTTTATTTTGATAGGAAAGGGCTCTCAAAATTCTAGGATGGAAAGGCTTAGCCCATGTCATCGTTTTTGGATGTTACAAGTGTTTGAGGAACATGCCAAGCGGAGATGGCCCCAATGAAGAGGAAGATGAAACCCAGCAAGAGCTATGCAGATGGAGGGGAATGATGAATCCAATCGCAAAAAGACACCCGCAGAGGGTTTGAGCAGGGGAATCCAAAAGAAAGGGCCAAATGGATGCTTTGTGTTCTTCCACAATTGCAAGAACTGCAAGTTGTAGCAGCTATTTTGCAAGTAGCATGTCTCTCATCATCCCCAAGAACAAGAACATGTAAATATTTTTACAGGAAAAAATAGAAACAAAGAACAAAAATCCTGCATGGGGTTCAGTTTAGAAATCGTGTGAGATGATTGTATTATATGTTGAGGCCTTTTCTTTCGTTAGTGGTTGCTTTGATCAAGGCATGTTTTTTAGATGTTGAGTGTAATACCCTGTATCCCTAAATACGTATATATGTAGGTATTTTTGGGCGTAGATACGTGGGTATGATTTTTGGGAGTATGCACGTATTTTTATTTAATTATTTTGGTGTAGGAATTATTTTTAAAAGATTTTAAACTCATCATTTGAATTTAGTAAATAAGATTATTTGGATGAATACTTGTATTTAGAGTGTATATGGTATTTCTTCATGTATTTCTATTTTCTTAAAAATACAAAATCTAAAATTTTATAACCATGACAACTCACTAAGTGAGGTGTCATCCTAAGAATTAAAGAGAAAACACATGGCACTCATCTTGACTTGATGAAGGGTGGAGAGGAATTTAGGGGTACAAAAATTTAGGCAAGAAAAACACAAAAACAAGAAAATTTCACTCTCTCTCATTCACTCCATTGCTCCCTCAAACCAGCCCAAAAAAATTCCTCCCCTCTTTTCTCCCTTGTTTCTTCATTCCTCCACCAAAAACTTCATCCCAAAATACTCCCCTTCAACTACTAAGAGCCCAAAAATTCTCTCTACCATTCTAGCTTCAAATTCATCCAAAAATCACCTCAAAAATTCAAATTTTAGAGACCAATTTGGAGCTTGAAGAAGGAGGCTAGGAGGCTCTCTATCAAGGACTAAGAAGGGCCAAAGAAATTATTTGGAGGACTTGCAAGGTAGAAATTCCTTTCACTTAGGTAGAATTTAGTTTTAGGACAAGGAGATTTGAGTTAACTTTTTCATGCTGAAATTTGATCCAGAAAAACTGAAACTTTGACTAAGTTCTGGGGTTAATTGGCTAATGGGAATGCTTTGAAAATTTTATATGTTGGGTATCTCATTGTTATGAACAACTTTCATTCAGATCATTTTGCCAAATTCTAACTGTATGATTTTATAAAAATTCGGATATGCACACTGGTTTTCAATCAAAACTGTTCTGAAATTCAAGTATTTTTATTCTATGTTAAACTGAGAATATCTCCCAACGTAGATGAAAGAAAAATATGAAAAAAATATATGTTACTCATATTGTAGTCCTTAATAACTTTAATGTTTATAAGTTTTGCAAATTCGGACTGAAAACTAGGGCAAAAATTCAGTTTCTAAAACTGGTCTGTTTTTAGACAGTTTTGACACCTTTCAGTAAAACGAGTTGAACTCCATGCACACTTAATGAAATGAGATGTTCTTAGTGCCGTTGGAAAGCTGACTTCAAGATCTTCAACCCATAATTTTTTTAGATTTTAATTCTGTCTGTAACTTGTAGAAAAATGGACTTGATCTGAACTCAGTTTCTGGTTCAGAATGCTGTAATTATATCTGTTAGGAGAAAATCCACCATAAATCACATATGTCAACTGAGCTTATGAAAATTGGTCAGTGAAAGGAAAACACCCATATCTACAAATTTCGTGAAGGGACTAGACATCAATTTTGACTGTAGATAGGCTAAAAGTGATATTCTTTCTGCTGTAACAGTTTTGACAGATTCATATGCTAATTTTGCTTAGTACTTATCATGGTGTAGTTATGTTTGAAGTTAAGTTTGTTTGTGCTAATCATGTTCTCAATGACATGCTCTTGATACATGTAATTATGCAGATGGTTCATGAAATATTCGTTATGTCAATAATGTTTAAGTTCAATTTGTTTATGCTTTCACATTAGTATGTTCATAACGATGAGTTTGTGATGATATTCCATGCAATTCTTTAATTGAGATGATGATGATGATGATGATGATGTGAATATGGTTATACGTTTCATGTATATTATGAGAAATGAGAAAGGGAATGCACAAGGCGATGCATGTCCCAAATATGTGATGAACTGTGGAAAGAAAAGAAATGGAAGATGTTATGTTTCATGAAAATGACTAAGTCCTCTTAAAGGAGGGTGACACGGGTTTGGGGGAAAACGGGTAAACTTTAGGAGTTAAGGAGCGGACGTATGAATTATGATTTCTCACCCGCTGTATCACTCCCGAAAGGGCGAGTTGAAAGGGTTGGAGAGGCCGCTGGTGTACCCGTGATGCACCATGACGGTAATTGATGGTTTACTCCGTTTGTCCCACAGAAAAACCGAGCAGGTCTCGCTCTAGTGCCTTGCCCCGTTCGGGCATAGAGTTGTGAGAGGCCCCCTCCGGTGCCCGTGTTGCTGGTTGGGGTACCACTTTTTCACCCACCCTGGGTGAAGTCCGCCTCCTTAGCGTCCGACGGTTTACACGGGTTTCCAAACATGAGAATGAATAACTTAAAGCAATTGTCTTTTAATTATAAATATTGTTATCCCATGGTTACTTGTTTCTCTGTTAAGTTAATGTTGTTAACTCATGCTGATCCATTCCATTGTTTATTATAAATGTCCAGTACTTGCATGTTATTATGTTCTCCCACTTACCTTCAGCACTTGCATGCTATAACATGGTTACTTATGCATGTTCACAAGTTCTTCTTTGATGCTTATACATCGTGTTGTGATTACTTTTATGTCCTGAGAGCTTTACTTGTTAGACCACCCTCCCTAGATAGGTAGACCAGTTCTAAAATTGGGTTCTACTAGAGTGTTAGGAGTTTCTACTGGGTCACGCGTTGACGTGTCCCCATTGACTTTCAGGTCATGTGAGTTGGAGGTTGGAGATAGCGGCTGGAGCTTTGGAGTTGGTGATCTGTTGTAGTATTGGGTGGTGAGGGGTATGATGAGAGACTTGTACTTTTGGTGTTTCTTTTCGGGTGGACCTTTGTACTTAGAGTCGTGAAAATGAAGATGTTGGTGTATGTATAAGATGTATCAATGTATCAATAAAATGGAATATTGTACTTTTGTTATTTTCTCAGTGTTTTTATCTGTGATGGAGTTTTACTTGTACTTCCCAGCACGTGCGTAGTACCTGCAGCATTCTTTTGTTCTCTTCCTTTCTCTCTTTCTACGTAACACCCGTTGCTCTAGGAATACTTGGGACGGATTCGTACTTCCCGGGTATCCTGGAGAGCGGGTCGTTACAGTTGGTGGCCCATGCAGGTCTCCGCACTGCGGCGTGCGTAAGGATAGTGCGGGTAATGCTCCATAAGGGTAGTTGTGTCCTAAGGTGGGTAGGTGATCAGCCTTAGGGTAAAACCCTGGTATTATGAAACCCAATGTACAGAGCTTCTTGAGGGTAAACATGGGTAGTTGTTTGTATGTATACATATATGTATGGATGGGTACGTGTTTGCATGGATATATTAGTATTGTGTGCATATTGGCATGTATTCCTATAGGCATGTATCTATAGATATATCTGTTAGATATATCTGTAAGTAAGCAGCATTATAGATACTTGTATGACTACTTGTGTGTATTCTTATAACTCATAGTATAAGTGTTCGTATATGGATGAACTATGAGGTGTATGTATTGAAATGTTATTTATATGAATTAAGGAGTAGATAATATATGATGTGTAAATCTAAGTGTGAGGCATACTATCTGTGTAATGAAGTATTGTGTGTCATATATAAATATGTGCTAATACATGTTTTATCTACATCTGAGTGTATGTGGATGACTATATGATTTTATGTATAGTTGTAGGTATAAATACTGAATTAAATATTTAAGGAATGTAAGGAGATGATTTGTATATGGATATCTGAGGGATGTTTATATATATGGAGTATTTGTGTGTATAAATATTAGTGTATAAATAAATTCGTGATGTATATGTTGGTATATGGATGTTGCTTGTACGTCTGGGTGGATGTACATGTGGATGTATAGGAGTGTATGATGGTATACATGGAATAATTATATGTGTATGCGGTTATGTGTTTATATGAATATACAAGTATTGTATGTCCGTTGTCGAATGTATATGTGTGCTATACTTATGTGCATATCTGTATCTATACATACATGTATATGCTACTACCTTAGCTACATGTGTGACTATACGTTAGTATGTGATATTATAAGTATATGTGTTAGTATGTGGTTGCACTATCAGATGTAGGTGCAATAGAGTGATTGTATTGATTGAGATGTAAGTAGTAAGTATGTATATATAGTTATAGTGTGTATCATAGACCGATATAGTTGATTGAGCTATAGGCGATGTATAGATACGGTATACCGGATGTATTGATAATATGTGATGTATTTGTACATGCTGATTGTGTAAATCCATGTGCGGATATTTGTTTTCCATTCAAGTATGAGTGGGCATGCCCTAGGTGTACTAAAGTTGTGTATTTGATACACATACGAAAGATGTATATGGTTGCCTGTCTGATTGTAAGCGGATACGCTTACACCAGTGTTGGATGGACATTATATAAATATCTGTGTGTGATGGTATTGTTATATGAGACTCTATGTGATGATGTGTATGTGTATGTATACTAGAAATATGGTTGTGTAAATTGATATAATGAGATATGTATATATGAGTATAGCTACTATTGGAGGCGTATAAGTAGTGTGTGAAATATAGTGGCTTACTAAATGGTGTGTATAGACATACATAAGTAGGTATGCCAAGTTATACAATATTGGTGTGTACTTATATATTATGTGATGATATGTGAGTGTAACATGTGAATGAGATTTATATATGGATATGTCTTGTGGGTACAAGTGTGTATATATAGATACATGTACTGTATTGATATAATTCTTGTGCTATTATTTCTACATAGTGTTGTGTGTATGTATACTGCATTGAATATATGTTACGCCGACGGCTTGTATGTAAGTATATTTGTACCGTATATAGGTGGATAAATATAGACTTACGTGAATGAATATTTGATATGAATACATATGAATGTATACTTTCATATATAAAGTGAGAGTGTACTAGAAGATTGATATACTAGACATACATACTGTCAAGACTATTTATTATAGTGATATGTATTGTATGCATACTTGTGTGCGAGCTATTATATATAATTGTCTATATAGTTGAAGGTGTTTATACTTGCGTGCTTAAGTGATATGTTTATGTATGGTTACCCACTGGATATGTGGTGCATCATATCGGTGTGTAAAGTATTGGTGTATGACTATCTGCCATAAGTGTATTAAAATTTGGATATACATATTTACGTATGTATGTTAGTAAGGTTGTATGCATATTGGATGTGATGTTTATATTGGTATGTGTATCTATAAATGAATGTATACTTGGTCTTTACTTGGATGTATCTAGGTATGTATATAGGTGTGTATATGTATAAGTATACTAGCCTTATGACTTATGAATGATGTGTGTTTATATACCATGTGAGCATGTAATATGTAATTATAAGGAGTATGTGAGATTACGGGTGTTGATGTATGTATCTAGGTATACATATATGTGTGACCATGTAGTAACATATATTCTTGAGCATATACTTGTGTGAATTCTTATGTATAGTACTAAGTACGTGTTATGATGATTTGTCTAGGAGCATTCATATATCCTTGGATAGGAATGCGTATATATAACTGTATAATATATAGTATCGTGCATGTATACATGGGTGTATTGTATAAACATATAGCGTTATTCATATGTCGTGGGTAGGGAGACCCTTCTACTATTTAATCTCATGTCAGACCCTTAGCATGAAAGTCCGAGGGCGGACTTTGTTTTTAAGGTGGGTAGAATGTAATACCCTGTATCCCTAAATACGTATATATGTAGGTATTTTTGGGCGTAGATACGTGGGTATGATTTTTGGGAGTATGCACGTATTTTTATTTAATTATTTTGGTGTAGGAATTATTTTTAAAAGATTTTAAACTCATCATTTGAATTTAGTAAATAAGATTATTTGGATGAATACTTGTATTTAGAGTGTATATGGTATTTCTTCATGTATTTCTATTTTCTTAAAAATACAAAATCTAAAATTTTATAACCATGACAACTCACTAAGTGAGGTGTCATCCTAAGAATTAAAGAGAAAACACATGGCACTCATCTTGACTTGATGAAGGGTGGAGAGGAATTTAGGGGTACAAAAATTTAGGCAAGAAAAACACAAAAACAAGAAAATTTCACTCTCTCTCATTCACTCCATTGCTCCCTCAAACCAGCCCAAAAAAATTCCTCCCCTCTTTTCTCCCTTGTTTCTTCATTCCTCCACCAAAAACTTCATCCCAAAATACTCCCCTTCAACTACTAAGAGCCCAAAAATTCTCTCTACCATTCTAGCTTCAAATTCATCCAAAAATCACCTCAAAAATTCAAATTTTAGAGACCAATTTGGAGCTTGAAGAAGGAGGCTAGGAGGCTCTCCATCAAGGACTAAGAAGGGCCAAAGAAATTATTTGGAGGACTTGCAAGGTAGAAATTCCTTTCACTTAGGTAGAATTTAGTTTTAGGACAAGGAGATTTGAGTTAACTTTTTCATGCTGAAATTTGATCCAGAAAAACTGAAACTTTGACTAAGTTCTGGGGTTAATTGGCTAATGGGAATGCTTTGAAAATTTTATATGTTGGGTATCTCATTGTTATGAACAACTTTCATTCAGATCATTTTGCCAAATTCTAACTGTATGATTTTATAAAAATTCGGATATGCACACTGGTTTTCAATCAAAACTGTTCTGAAATTCCAGTATTTTTATTCTATGTTAAACTGAGAATATCTCCCAACGTAGATGAAAGAAAAATATGAAAAAAATATATGTTACTCATATTGTAGTTCTTAATAACTTTAATGTTTACAAGTTTTGCAAATTCGGACTGAAAACTAGGGCAAAAATTCAGTTTCTAAAACTGGTCTGTTTTTAGACAGTTTTGACACCTTTCAGTAAAACGAGTTGAACTCCATGCACACTTAATGAAATGATATGTTCTTAGTGCCGTTGGAAAGCTGACTTCAAGATCTTCAACCCATAATTTTTTTAGATTTTAATTCTGTCTGTAACTTGTAGAAAAATGGACTTGATCTGAACTCAGTTTCTGGTTCAGAATGCTGTAATTATATCTGTTAGGAGAAAATCCACCATAAATCACATATGTCAACTGAGCTTATGAAAATTGGTCAGTGAAAGGAAAACACCCATATCTACAAATTTCGTGAAGGGACTAGACATCAATTTTGACTGTAGATAGGCTAAAAGTGATATTCTTTCTGCTGTAACAGTTTTGACAGATTCATATGCTAATTTTGCTTAGTACTTATCATGGTGTAGTTATGTTTGAAGTTAAGTTTGTTTGTGCTAATCATGTTCTCAATGACATGCTCTTGATACATGTAATTATGCAGATGGTTCATGAAATATTCGTTATGTCAATAATGTTTAAGTTCAATTTGTTTATGCTTTCACATTAGTATGTTCATAACGATGAGTTTGTGATGATATTCCATGCAATTCTTTAATTGAGATGATGATGATGATGATGATGATGTGAATATGGTTATACGTTTCATGTATATTATGAGAAATGAGAAAGGGAATGCACAAGGCGATGCATGTCCCAAATATGTGATGAACTGTGGAAAGAAAAGAAATGGAAGATGTTATGTTTCATGAAAATGACTAAGTCCTCTTAAAGGAGGGTGACACGGGTTTGGGGGAAAACAGGTAAACTTTAGGAGTTAAGGAGCGGACGTATGAAATATGATTTCTCACCCGCTGTATCACTCCCGAAAGGGCGAGTTGAAAGGGTTGGAGAGGCCGCTGGTGTACCCGTGATGCACCATGACGGTAATTGATGGTTTACTCCGTTTGTCCCACAGAAAAACCGAGCAGGTCTCGCTCTAGTGCCTTGCCCCGTTCGGGCATAGAGTTGCGAGAGGCCCCCTCCGGTGCCCGTGTTGCTGGTTGGGGTACCACTTTTTCACCCACCCTGGGTGAAGTCTGCCTCCTTAGCGTCCGACGGTTTACACGGGTTTCCAAACATGAGAATGAATAACTTAAAGCAATTGTCTTTTAATTATAAATATTGTTATCCCATGGTTACTTGTTTCTCTGTTAAGTTAATGTTGTTAACTCATGCTGATCCATTCCATTGTTTATTATAAATGTCCAGTACTTGCATGTTATTATGTTCTCCCACTTACCTTCAGCACTTGCATGCTATAACATAGTTACTTATGCATGTTCACAAGTTCTTCTTTGATGCTTATACATCGTGTTGTGATTACTTTTATGTCCTGAGAGCTTTACTTGTTAGACCACCCTCCCTAGATAGGTAGACCAGTTCTAAAATTGGGTTCTACTAGAGTGTTAGGAGTTTCTACTGGGTCACACGTTGACGTGTCCCCATTGACTTTCAGGTCATGTGAGTTGGAGGTTGGAGATAGCGGCTGGAGCTTTGGAGTTGGTGATCTGTTGTAGTATTGGGTGGTGAGGGGTATGATGAGAGACTTGTACTTTTGGTGTTTCTTTTCGGGTGGACCTTTGTACTTAGAGTCGTGAAAATGAAGATGTTGGTGTATGTATAAGATGTATCAATGTATCAATAAAATGGAATATTGTACTTTTGTTATTTTCTCAGTGTTTTTATCTGTGATGGAGTTTTACTTGTACTTCCCAGCACGTGCGTAGTACCTGCAGCATTCTTTTGTTCTCTTCCTTTCTCTCTTTCTACGTAACACTCGTTGCTCTAGGAATACTTGGGACGGATTCGTACTTCCCGGGTATCCTGGAGAGCGGGTCGTTACATTGAGGCCCACTTCTGTTATACTAAGGTCAGTGGATAGCGATTTATATGATTTTTTATCTTATTAGATGACAGTGTAGATGTTGGTTTCTCTTTGTTTTAGAGTATTGCTATATATTTTCTGTCAAATTTTGTAGAGGGGTACATGTGTGTTCTTGGTCAAATTTGATAAAATAAAAGATATTGCCAATTTTCATAGTATACAATGGGCTTTGGCAATTTCCTAGGGTTTTCCCTCCCATTATTTTTTAAAGCATCATGTGATATGATTTTTTAGGAAGGCAAAATCCACTAACATTATCTATAATATAATCGTGGCATCAATAAAAATATTAAACAAGAATATTAATGGAAATTATTCTTAAAAGAGGCAAATATTAACATCAGGTGTTTAATGCATCTTGATAGTTTCTGTTAATATCATAATTTAATTAACATAATTCAAGGAAATTAATGACATAACGATCATATGATTAAAATAGAGTACCATTTTTAATGTTGCCTCTTTTAGTTTAGTGAGTGTTAATGTGTAAACTAAAAAAATTTAAGATAAAACCCTCATCGAAAAATACACTGAGGTTTGTTATTTCATGCCGAAGGCACGCTGTTAAATATTTTTATGTTAATTTATTGTTCCACGCCGAAGGTGCCAGCGCCTAATTTGTTGCTCCACACCGAATTTGTTGTTCCGCACCGAAGGCGTCCCCGCTGAATTTTTTGTTCCGTGCCGAATTTGTTGTTCCGCGCCAAAGGCGTTTGCGCGTTGTTTCGCGCCAAAGGCGCCCGTGCCAAATATTTTGTTCTACGTCGAATTTATTGTTCCACGCCAAAAGCGATCGCACCGAATTTGGTGTTCCACACCGAATACGCACACACCATATTTGTTATTCCGCGCTGAAGATGCCCACACCGAATGTGCCCATGCCGCTAAATATTTTTACGCTAATTTGTTATTCTTTTAAATTTTTGGCTCTGGAAATAATTTTTTGGGAACAAAGATTTTGCATTCGGCGCCCGCGCCAAAGGCCGAAGGTGCTCGTGCCGCTAAATATTTTTATGATAATTTGTTGTTCTTTTTAATTTTTGGACATGGAAAATTTTTTTGGGGAACAAAGATTTTGCGGCACATGCTCCTGCTTACTTTTTTACGATAATTTGTGGTTTCACGTCTAATTTTTTGTTCTACGTCGAAGGCGCTCGCGCGTTGTTCGACGTCAAATTTGTTGTTCCGCGTCGCTGGAGCTCACGCCGAATTTTTTGTTATACGTCGAATTTGTAGTTCCACATTGAATTTGTAGTTCCACGCCGAATTTGTTGTTCAACGTCGAAGGCACCCGCGCCGTATTTGTTGTTCCGCGCTGAAGATGCCCACGCCGAATGTTTTCGTGCCACCAAATATTTTTATGCTAAATGGTTGTTCTTTTAAATTTTGGCTGTAGAAATATTTTTTTGAGGAACAAAGATTTCACGGGGGGAAATCTTAAATGAACCGTGCCTGCGGGCACGGGTTATGACTAGTATATATATATACGCCGACTAATATACTGGTTTTCTAAAATCATATACTATTTTTATAAAATATATACTACCTTAGTAAAATAACATACTGCTAACATTATATTAACTTCTCAAAACTGTAATGTATAACATTAGAATTATATATATCACCTTATAATTAACTAATTAATGATATTATGAAACTAATGCAATATACTAGTAGCATACAGAGGCCGAAGCCCGAAAGACACGAGCCCAGAAACCCGACTGCCGATCAGAAGCCCATCTGCGCAATCGGCCCGCCCGACAAGGCCCTATAGAGGACCCCCGAATATCGATCCGACCCGGCCCCGATAGCGCGCAAGTCATTCGCCCACTCCAGCAATAACCGCTCCCCCGGGCCCGCGACCACTTAATGGCGTTAATGGGGAGGTGCTGGCATGGCGCAGGGAACGGCGATAGGGAGGCGGATTGAGGGGGCACGATCGGGGGCGGACGAGGGACGTGAGTCATGGGCAATCATGACGGGAGGCCTATAAAAGGGCAAGAAGGACGACTAGACAAGGGACCGCATCTCAGGTAACTAAAACCTAAGGTACTCCATCGACGACCTAGTTCCCCCATTTCATCTCCTTCCTCCCCCGCTCGCGCCGGTAGACGTCGTTCCGATCTCCTCTCGAGTCGAACCGTCTCCGCTGGGCCTCCTCTTTCAGATCACCGTCTGACTTAGGCATCGGATGGGATTTGGCCGGAACCAAGGTCTGGCCCCCCTGACGAGTGTTCTCGTCTACGCAGGAGGACATCAGATCCATGGGCCGAGGCTTCCCCTCCGCCCCACGCCGACCACGCATCTCGCAAGACGACCGAGGCTACTCCTCGTCGTCCAACCGACCGAGGCCGAGCACGTCCGTCCGAGCCGAGGCTTCCCCTCCGCTCACGAGGCGCCGAGGCTATCCCTCGTCATCCGACCGTCCGAGGCCAAGCGTCTCACACCGGGCCGAGGCTTCCCCTCGCCCACCTTGTGGCCGAGGATCCAGACCCGGCCCAGCCGAAGTGCTCCACGTCATCCACAACTCAGATTTGCGTCGCGTCTGCACAGACTCGACGCACCCAAGGGACCCAAGTCGGCCCCTTGACCACGTTGACCGGGAAGTCCACGGTCAACGCTTTTGTAGTGAGAAAACACTCTGAAACATCTGGCGCCGTCTGTGGGAACGAACTGTCCCACGAAGAAACAAACCACACCTGCAATGACACGGCTCCACCCGTCTCGTCGAAAGGAGAGCAAGGCTCAGATGCGAAGCGACAGGGCCCGCCATCGTTGGCAAGAGTGGGCCCGGGCCCAGCGCGAGGAGGATCGTGAGGAGAGGACCGGGAAACCCTCACCGGCCCTACCGGTCGGGAGGCCGAGCACGTCTGTAACGGCGCACAGCTCGGACGTAGCTTTGGTGGTGTCGGTGATCATCGACACAACCATGGTACGGCGACTGCTCGTCGACACCGGCAGCTCCTGCGACATCCTCTTCATGTCAACCCTGGAGAAGATGGGGCAGCGGAAGGAAGACTTGCGACCTCGCTCGGGTCCCGTGGTAGGATTCACGGGTCATTCCACCCCCATCATCGGCACGATCCATCTCCTGGTAACACTCGGAGGCCCACCAGACTCGGTGACCCTGGCGGTAGAATTCATCGTATTGGGGATCGGGTCGGAGTACAACAGAATCATCGACCGACCCCTTCTCAACGCCATCGGCGCGGTTGTCTCGACCCTGCATCAGACTATCAAGTTCCGAACGCCCAGGGGGATGGGACAGGTCGAAGGCGACACGGGGAGACCAAATACCTGCTATCAACTGGAGGAGGAAGGGCCCGGAGATCGTCTAGTCGACTGGATGGCCGCGCTCAACTTAAAGGGTGGGCCGAGACCCACCCCTGCGGAGGAACAAGAGCAGATCCCGGTTACGGACGTCGAGGGCAGGTTCGTCTCAATCGGGAGAGGGCTAAGCCACGACCTGAGGAGCCAGCTGGTCGAGTGCCTGGAGGCGAACCTAGACGTCTTTGCTTGGTCACCAGAGGACATGCCCGGTGTAGATCCCCAGGTGATCGTCCACCAGATCAACGCCGACCCCAATTTCAGGCCGGTCAGGCAGAAGAAGCGGAACCTGGGTGGCGAGAAGATGAAGGCGGCCTCCGAGGAAGTAGAGCGTCTCCTCGACGCCGGCTTCATACGAGAGGTCTGGTACCCGGAATGGCTATCGAACGTAGTGATGGTCAGGAAACCCAACGGGAAGTGGCGAATGTGCGTGGACTTCAGTGACCTCAACAAAGCCTGTCCCAAGGACAGCTACCCCCTGCCGCGCATTGACCACCTGGTGGACAACGCCTCAGGGTACGAGATGCTTAGCTTCATGGACGCCTACTCAGGGTACAATCAAGTCCAGATGGATCCCCAGGACGAAGAGATGACAGCCTTCACGACGGACCGGGGAACATACTGCTACAAAAGATGCCCTTTGGCTTGAAGAATGCAGTGGCCACCTACCAGAGAATGGTCAACAAGGTTTTTTACTCCCAGATCGGGAGGAACCTGGAGGTCTACGTCGACGACATGCTTGTCAAGTCGAGAAGGCCGGAAGATCATATCGCCGACCTTCGTGAAACCTTCGAGCGGTTGCGGCGACACAACATTCGACTCAACCCCACGAAGTGCACGTTCGGGGTAGGATCTGGCAAATTTTTGGGATTTATGATAACTAACCGTGGCATTGAAGCTAATCCTGACAAGATCGAGGCACTGATCAACATGCGGGAGCCGACGACGATCAAATAGCTGCAGAGGCTGAATGGGCGCATCGCAGCCTTGGGGCGATTCCTCTCCAAATCGGCGGAAAGATCACTCCCCTTCTTCAAAGTTCTGAGGAAGGCGATCGCGGAACCATCAGAAAACAGGAAGGCGATACTATGGGACGAAGACTGGTCCAGGGCATTCGCGGATCTCAAGGAGTATCTCCGCAGCCCGCCACTCCTGTCCAAGCCACGAGAAGGGGAGTCACTAAGCCTTTACCTGGCGTGCGTGGAGGAAGCAGTGAGCTCGGTGCTGATCAGGGAAGACGGAGGGGTGCAGTGACCGGTGTACTACACGAGCCGGATCTTGAAGGGGGCGGAGACGTGGTACTCACCCATAGAGAAACTGGCGTACGCTCTCATTCTCTCAGCGCGAAGGCTCAGGCCCTATTTCCAAGCCCACACCATACTGGTCTTGACCGACTCACAACTGGAGCAGAATCTCAAGAGATTCGATCGAATGGGAAGGATGCTAAACTGGGGGGTGGAATTGAGCGAGTTCGACCTCCGATTCAAACCGCGCACGGCCATCAAAGGGCAGGCTTTGGCCGACTTCATCGCTGAATGCACGACGGAAGGAGAACACCCTCCGGAGGAAGAAGGCCCAGCAACGGTAATCGCCCAACCCTTGTCTTTTCTTTCGGCTGACCACCTCTAGTCAGGAGTCCCAGGAGCGTGGATAGTCCATGTGGACGGATCGGCCACACAGTCAGGAGGCGGGGCTGGGATTGCGATCCGATCTCCGGAAGGGAACATCGTGGAATACGCGTTGCGGTTCGAGTTCCCGGCCACCAACAACGTGGCAGAGTACGAAGAGGTGATCAACAGCCTGAGGCTGGCCCTGGAGCTCGGGGCCGAGTCCGTGCGCCTCCTCAGCGACTCGAAGCTCATTGTCAACCAACTTCTGGGGAGTTACGAGGCGCGGGAGGAGGCGATGCAGAGGTATCTCGCCGTCGCCAAAGCGACGTTGTCCAGGTTCAAAAATGTGGAAGTCTTGCATCTCCCACGATCGGAGAACGCACGGGCAGATGCGTTGTCGAAGCTAGCCTCGTCCTCGCCTAAGGAGCTGGGCCACACCATCTACGTGGAGAACCTGCAGTCTCCCAGCACGGAAGAGCAGGAGGTGATGGCGATCGACCAAGATCCCACCTGGATGGACCCGATCATGCGGTACCTCACTCATGGGGAGGTGCCGACGGATTGGGACGAGCGTCGGACCCTAGAGAGGAAGGCGCTCCGATACGTGATCCATGAGGGAACGCTCTACCGGAGACGCTGGACGAAGGCGGATGTCCTCCCATACTTGAAATGCATCGGACCGTAGGAAGCCGACTACGTCCTACGGGAGGTTCACGAAGGGATCTGCGGAAATCACCACGGGGGCAAGATGGTCGCACAGAAGATCTTGAGGCAGGGATACTACTGGTCGAACCTGGTCCAAGACGCAACAAACTACGTCCAGAAATGCCAAGAATGTCAGAGGTATGCCCACCACACCTCAACTCCCCCGTCGGAGCTCATCCCTATCGTGAGCCCCATCCCTTTGCGAAATGGGGGCTCGACATCCTCGGACCGTTTAAGCCAGGCCGGGGGCAGCGGAAGTATCTGATTGTGGCGGTGGACTACTTCACCAAGTGGATCGAGGCCAAACCATTGGCCACCATCACGTGGAAGAAAGCGAAAATCTTCATGTGGAATTCCATCATCTCCAGATTCGGAGTGCCACGGGCCATCGTCACAGACAACGGGAAACAGTTCGACTCCGCGGGGTTCAAAGACTTTTGCGCGGAATGGGGGATCAAGCTTCTCTTCGCCTCTGTAGCACACCCCCAGACCAACGGAATGGTGGAAGCAGCCAACAAATGCATCATAGAGCCCCTCCGAAAGAAAGTGAAGGACACCGAAGGAAACTGGCCAGAGGAGCTCCCCGGGATACTCTGGTCATACCGGACGACCCACAAGGAGGCCACCGGCGAGACCCCGTTCATGCTTGCCTACGGGGCCGAGGTGGTGGTACCGGTCGAGTTGGGTGAAGAATCTCTCCGCCTCAAATGCTTTGACGAAGACAGGAACTCGCAAGGTCTGGAGCTCAGTCTGGAGCTCCTCGCCGAGCGGCGGGAGCAAGCCCTGGCCACCATCATCCGTCAGAAGCAGAAGGTGGCCCGATACTACAATACTCGGGTCAGGGGAAGAAGCTTCCACCTTTGGGAACCTGGTCCTCTGGAAAGTGGGCTTCAACTCGGATACCGCTCGTAAAGGGAAGCTCGCGGCTAAATGGGAAGGACCCTATAAAGTCATCGAGGTCCTCGGACCTGCAACCTACCGTCTAGCCAATATGGAGGGGAGGATTCTCACTCACGCATGGAATGCGGAGCATTTACGCAAGTACTTTCAATAAATGTATTGTTTTCTGTGAAATAAATTTATTTAAATTCGTTCCTTTCCAGATAAGCAAAAAGATGTACAGAGAGATGCACGAAGAGGCCGAGGGGCATTCCCCTCCCTCATTCATCTCCAGGGGCACCCGTGGAGCCACAGGCTGGCGGTCCACTTGGGCCATCCCCCACACTCCGTTCGCCGTCAGAGTGCATCTGGAGATCCTCGAAGTTGACCCCCGAGAGCGGGAACTTCTTCTGGATCTCGGACTGACACCGGGCGAAGCCCTTCTCGAACGCCTCCGCCAAGACGGACTCAACGAAGGAGGTGGCATACTCAGCCACAGCGTCTTGGGCGATCCGGGCCGGATCCACCTCCTCAAGCCCACGCACCCGAGCCTCTAAGGTCTCGATCTGGCGTTGGTGCTCCGCCCTCTCCTTCTCGATCTCCCGGGATCTCTCGCCAAGTTAAGCGAGGAGAGCCATCACCTGCTCCTCCTCTGCCTCCAGACGACCAGAGAGCTCCAGGGCCTCGGGGGCAGCAACGGAGACGGGGATCTTTTCGGCTCCCCCGGACGTGTCGGCATCTCCCAAAAGCTCGGCGACCCGTGCCTCGGCCTATGACTTTGCAGTCAGAGCCAAGGCCCTCTCCCGGTCTACCTCTTCCAAGGCAAAGGACAGCTCAGTTACACGGGTCTCCATGGACCTGACCCGCACTTCCTCTAACTGACCTGCCTCTCCCTCCTCACCGTGGGCCTCAAGATCTCGCCCGGCATCGGATTTGGCTTTGGGAAGCGCCGCAAACTGGCGCCTCATCGAGAGACCCACCGAGGACAACTGCACCAAGGCAACAAAGGTAAGACAGCGAAAACAGCTGGAGGGAGGACAAGCAGAGACACTCTACCTGTTGGCCGGCCTGAATCACGAAGGTGGCCAAACAGTCACCTCTAACTCCATCCAACACAGCCTGATCGGGAGGGAGGCAACTGTTCTCGGCCACTCTTGCGGCGGCTCCGCGGCTCAAAAACACCGATTCCTTCTCCCCCATCGGGAAGCATGGACGAAGAAGGCCTTCCCCTGACGAAGGAAACTCGCCGGGGTTGGAACGGAACGCACCTAGATACCGATCGTAGGCATCAGGGAGAGAACCGCCTGAGAGGGGTGAAGGGCCGACCCACGGCCAGGCAACCTCAACGGGGGCGGGTTGGAGCTGGTCGGCAGGCGGCGGGACGTCAACTCCCTCGACCCCCTCACGGACCCTCTTGGAAGACCCCGACAAGGGGATAGAGGGGGATGGCCCCTTCTTCCTTTTGGAGCCACCAGTCGAGGTCACGGCCCACTGCTTCTTCCGGACCTCCATCACATGATCCCTCCTGCGCGGATCCGGATCTGGGGCCTGCACATGAGTGCTGGCGGTAGAAGGACCGAGAGGGAATCCACCTGCACCCAAAGAAGAAGTGAGGGACCGAGAAGAGCCCGGGCAACCTCGAATGGCGAACTCGAAGAGCTTACCCAAGGGCCACACCGTCTTGCGCAAGTTATGGTCACTAAAGAGGACGTCGATCGTCCGCTCCCTCGTAGGAATCGCCAGCAGGTCCTTCGCCGTCTGCAGCTCGACGGCAGTCGGCTCACCCAGATCGAGGATGACCGCGCCGGCCGCTCCCCACCGAACCGGGAAAGGTACACTCGACGGGAACGTGACAAACACATATTCCCCCTTCCAACGTTTCAGGGAGCTCGGCAACCCCAACACCAGGGTCATCTTCGGGCGGGCGCTGATGTAAATCCACGCCCCTGATTGATGATGACTAATGTGGTAGAAATGGGCGAAGAGACGAAGAGAGGGCGCCACTCCCCTCAGCATGCAGACGACGACGAACCCGACTAGGAGCCCGACGGCGTTGGGGCAGAATTGACACAAGGACACGTTGTGGGCCTGAAGGAACTCAACGATAAAGGGGTGGAGCGGGAAACGAAGCCCGAAGCGGAAGCATTTCTCGTATATTCCAACCTCGTTGGGACCGGGAAAGCAGATCCGCTCGTCGGACCCGGGAGCACAAGCCGAGTAAGGCGGAAGTAGGTAGGCGGAGCGCATGCTCCCGATGGCGGTGGCACAGACTGACTAAGGCCACGACAAGACCTCTGGGGGCACCCCTGAAAGTTCACCCCCGTGCCGACGAATCGCCGAAGGAGGACTACCCACCAGGTCGGGAGTGACGTCACGCTCCGGCCGACCCGAACCAGTGGCAGAGGAAGACGACATGAGGCAAAGCTTGGGCAGGATCGAGATCAACGCAAAGAAGAAAATAATAGGATGGCGGCTCTCAACCCACCCGGCTTCTCAACCTAAGACGGCCTTGCGAGCGGTGGGGATAAACCCGCAGCAACACGTGGCAGCATCAGAGGACCGACGGCGCTTCGGAACCCGCGCCTTAAAAGTATCGAACGGACCAACTCATGATGACGACCAATAAATGAGGCGGCCTCGACTGACGAGCCTGTCAAAGTCGGTGGAAGTCACATCGGCCGAACCGAACCGACCGAGGCCGATCAACCCGACCAATGGGGGCAATTGTTACACCTATTTGGCCGAAGCCCGAAAGACACGAGCCCAGAAACCCGACTGCCGATCAGAAGCCCATCTGCGCAATCAGGCCCACCCGACAAGGCGCTATAGAGTACCCCCGAATATCGATCCGACCCGGCCCCGATATCGCGCAAGTCATTCGCCCACTCCAGCGATAACCGCTCCCCCGGGCCCGCGACCACTTAATGGTGGTAATGGGGAGGTGCTGGCATGGCGCAGGGAACGGTGATAGGGAGGCGGATTGAGGGGGCACGATCGGGGGCGGACGAGGGACGTGAGTCGTGGGCAATCATGACGGGAGGCCTATAAAAGGGCTAGAAGGACGAATAGACAAGGGACCTCATCTCAGGTAACTAAAACCTAAGGTACTCCATCAACGACCTAGTTCCCCCATTTCATCTCCTTCCTCCCCCGCTCGCGCCGGTAGACGTCGTTCCGATCTCCTCTCGAGTCGAACCGTCTCCGCCGGGCCTCCTCTTTCAGATAACCGTCTGACTTAGGCATCGGAGGGGATTTGGCCGGAACCAAGGTCCGGCCCCCCTGACGAGTGTTCTTGTCTACGTAGGAGGACATCAGATCCACGGGCCGAGGCTTCCCCTCCGCCCCACGCCGGCCACGCATCTCGCAAGACGACCGAGACTACTCGTCGTCCAACCGACCGAGGCCGAGCACGTCCGTCCGAGCCGAGGCTTCCCCTCCGCTCACGAGGCGCTGAGGCTATCCCTCCTCATCCGACCGTCTGAGGCCAAGCGTCTCACACCGGGCCGAGGCTTCCCCTCGCCCACCTTGTGGCCGAGGATCCAGACCCGGCCCTGCCGAAGTGATCCACGTCATCCACAACTCAGATTTGCGCCGCGTCTACACGGACTCGACGCACCTAAGGGACCCAAGTCGGCCCCTTGACCACGTTGACCGGGAAGTCCACGGTCAACGCTTTTGTAGTGAAAAAACACTCTGAAACAAAGAGTACCATACGTACTGATTTATAAAACTAACAACTAATGTATTATTTTATTAAAGATACATACAGATATTAAACTAACCTTTAGTTACACTGATATTATAACAACTAATATTACTAACTTCATTTAATACTAACAGAAAAAAGGGTACGAGTTATTAACTAACGTATATATCTTACGTGTTATCGGCATCCTCGCGTGGGTTTAGATGGCGTCGATGGCGAGAGGCGACACTGGCAGCGATGTACGGCGATGGCGACTGTGGAAGAGTTTTGTGGCTGATGGCGAGTGGAAGAAGGGGGATGGTGGCCGCGACTTCGGACTGTCAACGTGGAGAGGAGGAAAGGAGGAAGATGGTGGTCGTCGGGGTGTTTGTAACGTGAGGGTAGTGTTGATTATGTCGGAGGGAGGTGAGGTTGTAGCAAGTGGGGGGTGTTGCAAGGTGGTGGCCACGACTTCATGGAAGGGGAGAGTCGGAGACTGGGTTACGGGAGAGGAGGTCGGAGGTTGAGCTGTCGTCGAAGGCTTGAGGGGGAGGAGATGGCTGTCGGGGGAAGTTATCTGGAGGGGAGTCGGAGAGAGGGAGGTGAAGGACATGGCACGAGGGTTTGGGGGATGCACGGAGATGGGTTGTAGATGAACGTGGCCTGCTATTGGCAGGGAGAGGTTGACGGGTGCGAACATTGGAGCTTGGTTATTTGTTGCCGGGTGGTTGCAGGTGGAGGGTTGGGTAGTCGCCGAGGCTGGAGGATGGTGACTATCGTTGGAATTTGGAATGGTGGGGCAGAGGACGATGGCGGAGGAAGGCTGTTTGTGGGTTGTCATTCGATGGAGGAGGCTGGCGGTGAGGTTGTCGGAGATGGACTGGGTATGGAGATTTGGGAGGAGGAAAGGCGAGGTTTGTCGGGGTGGCTGAGCTCGGTGGTGGTGTGGCTGAGGGGAGGTGGTTACGGACTGGTCGAAGCTGGGTTGTCGCAGGTAGGGAGGGTGCGATGAGTTCAGAGAGGAAGAAGACAGTGGCTGGGGTGTCGACAGCGGAGGGAGGAAGTCAGGGATAGCGATGGTGGTGGTGCTTGTCGGGGAGAGGCAGGAAGAGGGAGCTGGGGTCGTTGCTGGTGAACGGAGGTGGGGCTTGTGTGTTTGTGAGGGGGAGGAGAGCTTCGTGGGTCGGAGGTGGGCTCGCTGGGTGTTGTGAGAAGAGGAAGAAGGGAAGGCAACGGTGTGTGCTGGGTAGAGGAGGGTTGTGGCGTTCGGTGTTGGAAGGAGGGAATAGGTTTGTTAAGATCACATGCATGTGATGATGTGGGGGAAAAACTATTATGATATTAAGGGATAAAAAAATCAGCTTATAAAATTTAGATTAGTTATACAGGGTTAAATTTAAAATTTTAATTTTTGAAAGATATACATATAGTTAAGAAATTATTGGATTATTACAATCTTTGCCCCTCGACCTGGTGTCGTCTAAAATTTATAAAGAAAATACCGGGACGATCATGGTGTTGTGAGGATCTTGAATACGGGGTCCGATCGTAAGTCCGAGATAATGAAAATTTTTAAATAAAATCATGACGCAAACATACACACAATTCAATACACCAAGGAAGTACGCACGAAATACGTACGACGGAACGTGGCCGTTACATTCTACTTACCTTAAGAAAAATTCCGTCCTCGGAATTTCTTAAGCTATATAAGAATCAAGGAAGCTCCTGATAAATGAAGTATGAAGTTATATCACAACATCAAGTAAGCTAGAGACATATAGAGGAATGAAAACTTCAGAATTCAAAGGACCTAAGATTGAAACAACTACAATCAAAGCAACACCTACGATATGATTAGAAGGAAAGATAGATGCATTCATGATATGAATCATTAAATGCGATGATAGGGCATGTTTCAGATATCATCATCAGTCACTTGATCATCGACCCTAAGTTCCTCGGCGACTGTAGAGAAAGTTTGGTGTCGACTGCATTCGGGCTTGGCATGTTGGAGAACTTGATGCTGAGGGGCCAGAGGTCATCCATGTTGCATTGATCCTGACGCTACCATAGTTGGGTCGCTGGATCGTTAGTGCAACGAGGGCAGTTCCTCATGATATGGTCAGGTGCCCCACACACCAAGAACTGGTCCAACAGTATATGACACTCCTACTTAACGTGCCCTAGTTTACAATGGTGACACAATATTGTAGATCTGGAGTCGGCTGGAGTTGCAGGCCCTTTGAAGTTTGTGGTCTGGGTTAGTCGGAGATATTCCTTGGCGGCTCTTATGGATGCTTGCTTCCTCCAGCTTGAGGTCATACTGGAAGTCTCGCCACGACTTCATAGCTTCGTGCAGTATCCAAAATGTCCTGAAGGGTCGTGAGTTTTACCGAGGCCATAGAGGATTGACCTTTGGGATTTAGGCCTTGGCAAAACTGAAACACACAATCTTCTGGATCTTTAATCATGTGGGGTGCAAAGTGGCTGAACATAGAAAACTCAGCCTCATACTCATCAAAATTCCTATATCCTTGGACCAGATTTGCGAAGCGGTACTGAAGTTCTCGTTTGGCCGTTTTGGGAAAAAAACTTGGCGTTGAACCTTTCCTGAAAT
>JAULAV010001291.1:0-30000 GCA_030789695.1 Scilla litardierei | reverse complement strand
CATCTCCCTCAAACCATATTTCCTTCATCCAAGCTCATCCTCCATCATCCAAACCCTCCCTCCACTCTTTTCACCTCTCATCTTCCCCAAATCTCCATCAAATCTCCAAAATCCCCCAAAACCCTATTTCTCCAAACTTCTCCAATCATTTCCAGATCTGAACCCTAGGTTCCCGGAGCGTTTCTTCCGTCGCCTTGGTTGCTCGGCGTTATTCTTCCGTTCCCTACGCGGTAATACTCGATTCCTTTAATTTTAGCATAACCCACATTGACATTGTGAAACCCTAATAAAATGGATTGATTAGATGATTAGGGTTCTAATAAGAAACTTATTTAGGATCATTGCGCTAATAATTGTTCTGCCATAACAGTGATTCTTTCCGTAGTTAGCTTGTGTGACGATCTTCATTGCTCGTCAATCCCGGTATCAGGCAAGTGAAACTTGCATCTCTTGATTTGGGCCATGACTTAGGCCATTTACCTTGCTTTAGCGTAAAAGAGACTAGACGGTGAAAGGATAGCCGTTTAGACGCCATTGACCTAGCTTGACAACGAAGCTTGGTCCGTCACCTTCATCATGCCTGTATGTCACGTTTACTTTCCCTTAACGGTACGCGAATTAACTGTTTATGTCATCCATGCATCCTTAACTGTTATCGCATTTTAACTGTCACGTTTAATTTAATTAACGGTACGCGAATATGTTCATGTCATTGCATTTCGCCTGTCACGTTTAATTTAATTAACGGTACGCGAATTATCTGCTCATGTCATTGCATGCTTGAATACTCATCGTGATTGCGTAGCATCGCAACATACTAGTGCTACTTGTTCCGGCTAGGTGTACCCCTACGCCATCATTGTTAATTACACTTTCTGGCTCATGTTCCAGAAGACGAGCGCATCACAGCCTGAGGGCATAGGGCACTCGTTGAGTGATCCCTTGTACTTGACACTTGAACATAGCCTGAGGGCATAGGGCACTCGTTGAGTGATCCCTTGTACTTGTACTTGTTACCTGACACTACTTGTCACAACAACCACTTGCCACTTGTGCTCTCCTTTACTTTACTTGCTACCACCTTACTTTACTTGCCATGCACCATATTTTAACTGCTAGGTTGCTAGTTTACCTTTATTCCCGTTTCCTTGCACAAGTCGTTCGACTTGCTGACATGTGCCCCTTCTCTCTTTTGGGTGACACATGTTAGAGCCCGAGCCTGAGTTACTTGCTGAGGACGTGGTGTTCGCTGACGCTGAGTCAGAGCCTGCGTTGATTGAGGACTACGTTGACACTGGGGATCAGTCTTAGTGTCGTCTTTTAGCTACTTTTGTTAGACTGCTTAGTTGTCGGTGCGTGGCACCTAGTTTGATACTCTGTTTTGTTCATGTTATTTTGTTGGCCTTGTTCTGGGCCTTAGACTCTCTTTTTTTTCCTGTTAGCCTGGTGGCTTTTCTGTGAAGTTGAATATTTTGTGGACGAACTTGGAATTGGTATTTTTATCCGTCTCTTCTTTATTATTGTGGTTGTTCCTTTTTGCGATTACAGGGACCTGCTTATACTAAATTGAACGCTTATCGGGTTTGGGGCTTCACCGCTCCACTCTCGTGCGGACCTTCTCACGTCTCGTCTCCATTTTAGGGAAGCGGGACGTGACAGGTTTTAGTGGTGGCCCATGCAGGTCTCTCTGTAACTGCAATTATCAGGGATAACTATAATAATATAAGATTGTCCAACAAATAAATTCGATATCCGAGTCATAAGCTATGAGTCTAATCTGCTTCGTTTTCCATGTCACTAGATGGCAGGAAGGCGATTCACCCGTGGTGGAGGTAGTGGTGCGATCCCTCATGATGAGGAGCCTGAGCGGGAACCCACCAACGGTGAGATGATGCGGATGATGATCCAGATGATGCAAGTGCAGCAGAGCGTGCTCCTGCAAGTCCAGAATGCTCCACCTGCTCGAGCTGCCCGGGCTCTTCCGGATGCCCCTCGCTCTGAGCCGGGAGCGAAGCAATTTCGGGAGCTGGGTCCCGCATATTTTGATGGATCTGAGGGTCCCCTGGCTGTCGACGAGTGGATAAGGAATATTGAGGATAACCTGGCGATGGCGAAGATTAACCCGGCAGGATGGGTTGATTTGGCTAAGAGGCAGCTGAAGGACAATGCCAGAAACTGGTGGGATGCTGAAGAGAAGATGTTGGTGGAGCCGATCGTCTGGGCTACCTTCAAGTCCAGATTTGATGGAGAGTTCTTCCCGAAGGCTGCCAGGCAGGTGATGTTGCAGCGCTTTATAGATCTGAAGCAGGGGAGCTTGTCGGTGGATCAGTACCACCAGGAGTTCACGAGGCTCAGTCGGTTTGCACCTAAGATGGTGCAAGATGCCGATGAGAAAGCTCAGCGATTTCTTCAGGGACTTGCCTTGGAGCTTCAGAGCTTTGTGACCTCTTCTGACTTGGAGACATATCAGAAGGTTCTGATTGCTGCGAGACGGCAAGAGTTGAATTTGAATCAGAGGAAGGGACATGTTTCCGGAGCTGGGAAGAGGCCTATGGAGCAGGCCAGGGCGGTGGTTAGGCCTGGTTTCAAGCCTAATCATCCGGTGCAGTTTAAGAGGCCAGGAGGGCCTATTCTGAAGACTTGCCATTTCTGTGGCAAGACTGGACACCTCAGGGATCAGTGTAGGAGGTTTCTGGGGCAGTGCATTGTCTGCGGAGATCCTGCCCACACCATCCGGGAGTGTCCGAAGTCGAGGCAGCCTTGGCGGGCTCCTATTGCAGCACAGCCGTTGCAGCAGCGAGCTCCTGTGCCCGTTGGACGTGGAGCGCCACTTGTTCCACAGAGACAGGCTTTTCGGCAGGCTGTTCCGCCGAGAGGGCAGGCCTTTCTGATGACTGAGGAGGAGAGCATGGCCGTGGATGAAGTTATTGCAGGTAACACTCATTCTAGCTATTTGACTTCCTTCGGTAGTTTGATCTTTGATTATGTTGTTTGCTTGAACATGGTTGTTTGTTAAACTAGGGTTTGATTGTTAATTGTTTGTTAGGTGTGGTTTTGGTTTGCACATTTCCTGCACGAGTCCTCTTTGACTCTGGTGCATCGATGTGCATTATTTCTCGGAGCTTCGTGGAGAAGCATTCCTTGTCGACGTCCTCTCTTCCTAAGAGTTGGAATATCGTCACAGGGAACGGTGTGGTCTCGGTGCATCGAGGGTGCAATTCTTGCCCGTTGGTGGTTTGTGGACGTGAGCTATGTGCTGATTTCATTGTCCACGACATCATCAATTACGATGCGGTCCTTGGGATGGATTGGCTTGCGACCTTCTATGCTACGATTGACTGTCGGAGGAAGAAGGTGGTGTTCGAGATTCCCGGACATCCGGTATTTGAGTTCAGTCGTGGTAGCAGTTCGCTGGGTCCGGTCAGATTTCGGGCCAGACCAGTGGATGTCGTGACTATGCAGATGGAGTTGGAGTGGCCAGCTATGGTGCGTGAATTCGGCGACGTCTTCCCCGAGGAGATGTCTGGTTTGCCGCCTGATCGAGCTTTGGAGTTTTCTATTGATCTTATCCCAGGTGCGCAGCCGATTTCGAAGGCGCCGTATCGTATGGCACCGGCAGAGTTGGAAGAGTTGCGGAAGCAGTTGGATGAGCTTTTGCTGAAGGGTTATATTAATCCTAGCGTGTCTCCGTGGGGAGCACCGGTGTTGTTGGTTAAGAAGAAGGATGGTATGCGTCGCATGTGCGTGGACTATCGGGAGTTGAATGCGGTGACCATTAAGAATAAATACCCGTTGCCTCGCGTCGATGATATTTTTGATCAGCTTGGAGGTTCGAGGGTGTTTTCTAAATTGGATTTGAGGAGTGGTTACCATCAGTTGAAGGTGAAGAAGGGAGATGTTCCGAAGACAGCGTTCAGGACGAAGTATGGACACTATGAGTTTATGGTTATGCCCTTCGGCGTAACTAACGCGCCCGCAGTTTTCATGAATCTGATGAACCTGATTTTCTACGACTTTTTGGATAAGTTTGTCGTTATCTTTATTGACGACATTCTGATCTATTCGAAGTCGGAGGAAGAGCATGCCTCGCACTTGAGGACGGTGTTGGAGATTTTGAGGAAGCATCGGTTGTATGCTAAGTTTTCGAAGTGCGAGTTTTGGCTGGATAGAGTTGCTTTTCTCGGGCATGTGGTGAATGGAGATGGTATTTCAGTGGATCCCGAGAAGATTAGGGCCATCAGGGAGTGGCCTGTTCCGTCGTCTGCATCTGAGATTCGGAGTTTCCTTGGACTTGCTGGTTACTATCGGCGATTCATTAAGGACTTTTCTCGTATTGCTGAGCCGATGACCAGGTTGACACGGAAGGATGTTGCTTTTGTTTGGTCGGGTGATTGTGAGAGTGCTTTTGGTGTTCTGAAGGAGAGGTTGACGACTGCCCCTATTCTTGTTGTGCCTGATCGCAGCGGTGGATTTGAGATCTTTTGCGATGCTTCTGGCAAGGGTCTCGGTTGTGTGTTGCATCAGCACGGGCATGTTGTGGCGTATGCGTCTCGTCAGCTTAAGGTTCATGAGAAGAATTATCCGACGCATGATTTGGAGTTGGCTGCCGTTGTGTTTGCTCTTAAGATTTGGAGGCACTTCTTGCTGAGTGAGAAAGTGAAGATTTTCACCGATCATAAAAGCTTGAAGTACATTTTCACTCAGAAGGAGCTCAACATGCGACAGCGTCGATGGTTGGAGCTTATGGCAGATTATGATATTGATTTGCAATTTCACCCTGGCAAGGTGAATGTGGTTCCGGACGCTTTGAGTAGGCTTCCAGCGGTGATGGTCTTGACCTCGCAGTGGAGATTGCAGCAGGATTTTTGCGAGTCTGGGATTGAGATTGTTCTTCCTGGGGAGGCTTCTTCGTTGATGTACATGCAGGTACATTCGACGATCGTGGATCGGATTAAGGCTGGCCAGGCTGAAGATCCGAAGCTGGTGAAGATTCGGGAGCAGGTGGAAGCCGGTCTGTGGACTGACTTCTTGATTCATGAGGATGGCTCGCTGAGGTTTGGAACCAGGTTGTGTGTGCCTGCTGGGGATATCAGAGAGGAGCTGATGGTGGAGGCACACAGTTCACCGTATTCTGTGCATCCTGGTGGCACCAAGATGTACCAGGATCTTCGTCTGAATTATTGGTGGCATGGTATGAAGAGGAGTGTGGCTCGGAGTGTAGCCAAGTGTTTGGTTTGCCAGCAAGTGAAGGCGGAGCATCAGCGTACGGCCGGGTTGCTACAACCGCTTCCGATTCCGGAGTGGAAGTGGCAACACATCACTATGGATTTCGTGACTGGACTACCTCGGAGTCCGAAGCAGAATGACGCGATTTGGGTGATCGTGGATCGATTGACCAAATCCGCTCACTTTATTCCGTTCTGAGTGGGACAGTCCACTGAGGCGCTAGCAAGGAGATATATGGAGGTAAAATTCTTTTACTTTCCGTTTTGTTTCCTTTTCCTAGTCTGGATAAGTGATGTAACGTGAATCGTGCAGGAGGTTATGCGACTTCATGGAGTCCCCGTGAGTATCGTGTCTGACAGAGACACGAGGTTCACATCTCAGTTTTGGCAGAGTTTGCAGAAGAGCTTGGGTATGCGTCTGAGTTTCAGCACGGCGTACCATCCACAGACGGATGGCCAGTCCGAGAGGACGATTCAGATTTTGGAAGACATGCTGAGGGCGTGCATGTTGGATTTCAAGGGTTCGTGGGAGGACCATCTGCACTTGGTGGAGTTCTCTTACAACAACAGTTTCCAGGCGAGTATTGGCATGGCGCCTTTCGCCGCTCTTTATGGGAGGAAATGTCGATCGCCATTGAGTTGGGATGCCGTTGGTGATCGGGAGTTGTTGGGACCTGAGATGATCGTGGAGGCCGTGGATATCGTCAGGAATATTCGGGGAAGGTTGAGAATTGCTCAGGACCGTTTTAAGCATTGGGCTGATGCTAAACGTCGTCCTTTGGAGTTTCAGCCGGGCGACTATGTGTTCTTGAAGATTTCCCCGAATCGTGGTGTGATTCGTTTTGGGAAGCGTGGGAAGTTGAGCCCGCGATACATTGGACCGTTTGACGTTTTGGAGAGGGTTGGCGAGGTAGCTTATCGCTTGGCCTTGCCGCCATCTTTGGAAGGAGTTCACAATGTTTTCCATGTGTCGCAGCTTCGTCGATACATTAGCGACCCGTCTCATGCGGTGGATTTTTCGGAGATTACCGTTCGCCCCGATATGACGTATGACCAGCATCCAGTGCAGATTCTGGACAGGCGTCAGAAATCGCTTCGAAATAAGATTGTCAATCTTGTGAGGGTGATGTGGCAACACGGTTCACCTGGAGAGTCTACTTGGGAGAATGAGGATGAGATGCGAGAGCGTTTCCCACTTTTGTTTCCGGACTCGTGAGTGTTTGGAAATTCCGAGGACGGAATTTTTCTTAAGTTGGGGAGGATGTAACGACTGCTTTTCATGTATTCGGATTTATTATAATATAATATATGTTTTGGTGGATTTTCTCCTCATGTGTGGTTTTCGTCTCCGTAGCTTTCATTTTCGATCGATTCGTCGTATTTTCTCGTTTCTTCCTTAGGATTGTCGATTTCGAAGTATGTCATTCGTGACGGACTTCATAACGGTCGTATCTAACTATTAGACCAAGCCTAGGAGTCTTAGGAACCGATCACGGGGCCTCGCGCTCCGTATCGGTACTTTTCTGTGCTCATTAGCCGGTGTAAGAAGGGCCACCGACCGACTAGATGACGATCCAGTCGGTCGGAAATCCTTCTTGGACCGACTAGTTGGCTTTCTAAAATTGTTCAGGAGTTACTGTTTATCGTTAGTCGGTCTAAGAACGTTGGTTGACCGACTAGGTTGCAAACTAGTCGGTCAGCAATGCTTCTTTAACCGACTAAATCTTTAAATCATTTTGACACTAGTTACTGTTTACTCTTAGTCGGTCTAAGTTCATCTTTCGACCGACTAGTTATCAAACTAGTCGGTCAAGTTTTGTACTCAGACCGACTAACTCTTAGTTCAGGTTTTCGACTGGAGTTACTGTTTACACTTAGTCGGTCTACGTTGTTCAACCGACCGACTAGATCTCAAACTAGTCGGTCAGCAGTTGGTCTTTGACCGACTAAGCAGTGCAGGAAACCCTAGTTTTGCCCAAACCGACATCAAACCCTATAAATACCCCTCCAAACGTTTTCTTCTCCTCCCTCACGACCTAAAACCCTAATTTCCTCCCCCTTTGAGCCCCCATCTCCCTCAAACCCTATTTCCTTCATCCAAGCTCATCCTCCATCATCCAAACCCTCCCTCCACTCTTTTCACCTCTCATCTTCCCCAAATCTCCATCAAATCTCCAAAATCCCCCAAAACCCTATTTCTCCAAACTTCTCCAATCATTTCCAGATCTGAACCCTAGGTTCCCGGAGCGTTTCTTCCGTCGCCTTGGTTGCTCGGCGTTATTCTTCCGTTCCCTACGCGGTAATACTCGATTCCTTTAATTTTAGCATAACCCACATTGACATTGTGAAACCCTAATAAAATGGATTGATTAGATGATTAGGGTTCTAATAAGAAACTTATTTAGGATCATTGCGCTAATAATTGTTCTGCCATAACAGTGATTCTTTCCGTAGTTAGCTTGTGTGACGATCTTCATTGCTCGTCAATCCCGGTATCAGGCAAGTGAAACTTGCATCTCTTGATTTGGGCCATGTCTTAGGCCATTTACCTTGCTTTAGCGTAAAAGAGACTAGACGGTGAAAGGATAGCCGTTTAGACGCCATTGACCTAGCTTGACAACGAAGCTTGGTCCGTCACCTTCATCATGCCTGTATGTCACGTTTACTTTCCCTTAACGGTACGCGAATTAACTGTTCATGTCATCCATGCATCCTTAACTGTTATCGCATTTTAACTGTCACGTTTAATTTAATTAACGGTACGCGAATATGTTCATGTCATTGCATTTCGCCTGTCACGTTTAATTTAATTAACGGTACGCGAATTATCTGCTCATGTCATTGCATGCTTGAATACTCATCGTGATTGCGTAGCATCGCAACATACTAGTGCTACTTGTTCCGGCTAGGTGTACCCCTACGCCATCATTGTTAATTACACTTTCTGGCTCGTGTTCCAGAAGACGAGCGCATCACAGCCTGAGGGCATATGGCACTCGTTGAGTGATCCTTGTACTTGACACTTGAACATAGCCTGAGGGCATAGGGCACTCGTTGAGTGATCCCTTGTACTTGTACTTGTTACCTGACACTACTTGTCACAACAACCACTTGCCACTTGTGCTCTCCTTTACTTTACTTGCTACCACCTTACTTTACTTGCCATGCACCATATTTTAACTGCTAGGTTGCTAGTTTACCTTTATTCTCGTTTCCTTGCACAAGTCGTTCGACTTGCTGACATGTGCCCCTTCTCTCTTTTGGGTGACACATGTTAGAGCCCGAGCCTGAGTTACTTGCTGAGGACGTGGTGTTCGCTGACGCTGAGTCAGAGCCTGCGTTGATTGAGGACTACGTTGACACTGGGGATCAGTCTTAGTGTCGTCTTTTAGCTACTTTTGTTAGACTGCTTAGTTGTCGGTGCGTGGCACCTAGTTTGATACTCTGTTTTGTTCATGTTATTTTGTTGGCCTTGTTCTGGGCCTTAGACTCTCTTTTTTTTCCTGTTAGCCTGGTGGCTTTTCTGTGATGTTGAATATTTTGTGGACGAACTTGGAATTGGTATTTTTATCCGTCTCTTCTTTATTATTGTGGTTGTTCCTTTTTGCGATTACAGGGACCTGCTTATACTAAATTGAACGCTTATCGGGTTTGGGGCTTCACCGCTCCACTCTCGTGCGGACCTTCTCACGTCTCGTCTCCATTTTAGGGAAGCGGGACGTGACAATGGGTCACTCGGCCGAGCGAGATCAATGGAAAATCCCTACCCGCTAACGCTTCGGCCGAGTGGCCTTGCCACCCTCAGCCGAGTGGAGTAAGTCCATTCGGCCGAGTGGCTCAAGCTACTCGGTAAGACTCGCCCTAGGAGCGTATCAGTTTTACTCGGCCGAGTGAATATATATACTCGGCCGAGTAGCAGTTATACTGAAATCAGGAAAATAAACAGAGAGTTGGGTTCAACAGACTTCCCTCGTTCGTGAGCGGCTCGGCCGGACGAACTTGTGTGCTCGGCCGAGTGACTAGTATACTCGGCCGAGTGAGCCTTGTCTTCTGCCGTTTGTCTTCGTTTGGGCTCTAAACTCCGTCTTTCCTCCTCAAGTCGATTTCATCTTCCTCCTAAGCATCGAGCGCCTTCCTGGGGCGCTCCTCGTCGCCTTGTGCATCCTCCTAATGATGGGTACCTCATTCTCCTCTCCTGACAGGAAAAATAGGACCCGTTATCACAAGATTTTTGGGCGAACGACTCAAAACACTAAAAATTTCTAAAACAAAAATAAAAGAAAAGTGAAAATAAAGCAATAACCGTCGGGTTGCCTCCCGACAAGCGCTCGTTTAAGGTCATGAGCTCGACCCCCTATGATTTTCGATTAATGCGGGATGTTTGGTGCATATGAGATGCACCCATCAAACTTTCCGGGGAGAACGCTTGGATTCGGAAGTTGCGGCAGCGTGTTCTCCATCGGTGGTCTCCTGTCTCGAATAGTGTTGGGGGGAGGCTCCCCCAAGCTAGCATTTGCTCAGGTCAACGGCTTCACCGGTGACGCCGATTTCCGTATCGGCGGAGCTTTCTTCGGAGACTTTAATTTCGAGAGCTTGCAGTGCTCTCGAATCCTTGCGACATCAGCGTCGCCTTCATCATTTTCAGCGGAGAGGTCGGGGGAATCATTTTTCTTCTCATCTTGGCCTAAATCCGGGCCTTCCTCGAAATCCTCATCGAATAAAGCGCCAATGGATTGAGGGATCGCCTCCTCAATTACCTCATCAAGGAGGTCCATGTAGTCGAGTTCCTCGTGGTAAGGCATGTGTTTCATAGCCTTAGGAATGTGAAGCTCCACCTCGATGTTGCCTACGTTCAAAGTTAGGGTACCTTCTCGCACGTCGACAATGACACAGGCGGTGGCGAGGAACGGTCGTCCAAGTATCAATGACGTATCTCCCTCCTCCTTAACGTCTATGATCACGAAGTCACATGGCAAGCATATTCACCCCGGGACTTGTAGCGGGATGTCTTCGGCGATCCCTACCGGCCTTGTTATCCGCCCATCGGCCAATTGTATCCGCATGTCGGTAGGTTTCAACTTCGTCCCGGTGTTTAGCCTTAAGAACATGGAGAGAGGCATGAGGCTCACTAGCCCCTAAATCTACCAACGCCTTTTGTAGAGGGACACCACCCAAGGTGAAAGGAATTCGAAAACTCCCCGGATCTTTGAATTTGGCCGGCTCCTTCTCTCTCTTGGTGAACCAAGAGCCCTCCTCGGCTAGCATGATCTTTTCCTTCCTCTTCCCCCCCGAAATCAAATCCTTTAGAAATTTAGCGTATGTGGGGATTTCCATGATGGCGTCGAGGAAGGGTATGTTGAGGCTAACTCCTCTCAGATACTCGAGAAACTTTGCTAGCCTTTTCTCCATTTTCGCTCTAGCAAGCCGTTGGGGGAATGGGACCGGTGGCATGAAGCGCCTCTCATCAATCAATTGCTCCGCTCTAGATTTCTCCTTCTCTTGCGGCTCTTTCTCCTTCTCAATTTCAACTACCGGCTCAATTGGCTCCAAACTTTCCTCCACGGGCTCCTTGGTAGGAATCATGGCGGGGGTGGTATCCTTTCCGCCTCTAGTAGTGACGGCAACTACGACATTGATGTGGCCGGTGTTGCCCCGTGGGTTTTGCTCGGGTTGCGTCGGCAATTGTTGAGTATTCCGATTGAGCAACGCCAATTGCTCCGAGATTTGAGCGACAACGGTTGTAAGGGAGTCTTGGCCCGCCTTCAAGGTAGCATTGACCTTCTTTTGCTTGACCATAAACGCCTCCACTCTAGCTTCGAAGTCGGATTGTTGTTGAGCTTGTGGAGGGTTTTGATTTTGATTTCTCCACCCTTGATTGTATCCGGGCGGCCTATAAGGTGGAAATTGTTGCTTCGGTTGGAAATTTTGTTGTGGAGGCCCCCTCGGCGGATAGTGTTGTTGTTGGGGTGGCGGTGGTGGTCGAGCTTGTTGAGGTGGTTGTTGTGGAGGGTTCAAAGCTCCTTCATTGTTGGCGTAAGAGAATCCGGGATGATTTCTTGTGGCCGGATTGGCCCAATACCCTTGGTTCCCCGCGACATATTGTACTTGCTCCAAGGATCCTTCTCCTTGCTCTCCTCCCACATACATGGCTTGAGATTGGTCTTGCCAATCACACATTTGGTTCGTTGGTGCGGAGGTGGAAGGGGTTCCTTGGGGCTCAGTGATAAACTTCTACAGTCTCTCCACTACCTTATGGAGAGAATCAAACTTGCTTGTAAGCTCCGCTACGGCCTTCGCCTCATAGATACTAGTTGGCTTCAAGGATGACGTAGAGTGTCCTCGCTCATCGCCCCATTGTTGATTGTTTGAGGCCATCTCCTCAATTAGGGCCGTAGCTTCTTCGGGAGTCTTTGATAAGATAGCACCATTCGCCGCGGCATCAATAATTTGTTTGGTCCCCGGTTGGAGACCATTGTAGAAGCTATGGACTAGCTCCCAATCTTCAATGCTATGGTGCGGGCATTGATGCTGCAGATCTTTAAAGCACTCCCAAGCCTCATAGAGCGTCTCTTGGGGTCCTTGCTTGAAGGACATAAGAGCGCTCCGAATCTTCACCATCTTGGAGGGGGATAGAACTTATCAATGAATGCACTCGCCAACTCGTCCCAAGTGGTAAAGACTCCCTCAGCCTGCGTCCTCAACCAATAGAGTGCCTTGTCTTTTAGCGTGAAGGGGAAGAGACGCAGTCTGATGGCATCGATGGAGACCCCCGGCATCTGAAATGTGGCACACTTAGACAAGAATAATTGGATGTGGTAGTGGGGATTTTAATGGGCATTCCCGTGAAATGGATCCTGCTGCATCAGAACCACTAATCCAGTCTTCAGCTCAAAGTTCTTGTCGGCCGCCAACTCCGGCATGGCAATGGATGAGGTCGTAGAAGAGGTCTTAGGCCGAAGCCTATCTCGAATAGAAATTATCCTCGCCATCCTTGCCGCTAACTGGTCCGCAGTTTCTGGGTTGGTCATAAACCTCCCTTCCCGATCTTGTCTCCTCTCCGCTCTAATTCTCCGCGGGGTACGTTCGATCTCGGGATCAAATAATATACCTTCAGGGTCCGCAGTGGATCTCGTGTACATGCACCGGAGAACAAAGTTTCAAAGAAATGATTAGTACAACGGAAGGGTTAGGTAAAAAAAAGGAATAAAATAAAAAGATAGAAATAGCTAGGGTGGTAAGATCAAACGCAATCGCCTCCCCGGCAACGGCGCCAAAAACTTGATCGCTCCGGAATGTAACCCAAAGAACGGTTGCAGTTTTACCGCAAGCGCACGGTATAGCGGCGAGCGGGTTATCGAACACAGGGAGGACAAATGAAAGTGCTTGCTCCAATCAACCTGGCTATTAAGAAGAGAGAAATTTGCCTTTGGCGATCTTGTCACAATCGTCAGACAAAGTACGGAAATATCAAATCAAACAAAGAACGTCTAGGGAATGGGGAATCCCCGCTACTCACCGTATCCCGTCAATGTGGTTCATCGGTATCAAAATTGCTAGGATAAAATTTGGATGAAATAGTTGCAACTGAATGTAGAACCTAGCTCACGCTCTCGCGTTGTTGCCGGTCTATAGCTATCCTAGGTTCGGGCCCAATCTCTTGCAAACCCTAGCCTAGGGAAGCTAGCATTAGGATCAACATCATCGTTCAATCGTGCCCCGAGCCCACTCTCGTGCAAACTCGGGCCACGACCTAGGTTGGGATAGTTCCTACCCGTCCAATCTCTTGCAAACGGGTATTGGCACGGAATTGCAACCGGAAACCCTAGTATCGGTCCAATCTCTTGCAAACCGATACTACAGAAATTCGATTCCAACCCAATTCGGATTTCTAGGGTTTCCTATCGAATTGGGATCCAATCTCTTGCAAATCCCAATCGATATGAATACCTAGCCATCCGTAGTAAATTGATCCCAATCTAATCCCTAATAGCAATTCTAGCAAAATTTCTACCAATTCATCACAAATATGAAATTGGGCTTGTAGGGTTCATCCCCACGCCCCAAGACGTGGAGACTACTCACAATTCATATCACAAACACAAAAATAATCAATGAAATTAATAAGAGAATTCATCACAATATTGAGATATGCAATAAAAATAGAATTTTTAGAGAAGAGAGAGGCAAACCAATGGAGTTCTTCAAATAATCCAACAAAAATCAACTTTTGTCTCCTCTCCAATCACAAGAATAAAGCTAAAAAGTTAATCTAAAAAGCTGCAAAAATCTAAGAGAAAAAGCTCTCCCAACTAGGGTAAAAACAGGGGTTAAATACCCCCCAAAATCGTCCAAAAACTGTGACCAAAATACCCCTGCGCAGCCTGAAATCCGCAATTTTCGCTACAGGCAGCGCGTCGCGCTCGGCCGAGTGACAAAAGTCGCTCGGCCGAGTGAGAAACCCTGTAAATTTCCAGTAAGTCGGGGCCTTCAGGGGTCTTCACTTCGGGAGTCGCTCGGCCGAGTGAGTTGTCGTCACTAGGCCGTTGGCTTCTTGGTACTCGGGCGGTCGGCATTTGCCACTTGGCCGAGTGGTCTTCTGAAGCTCAGGCAGACGAAAAACAGTAAGTTGGCGATTTTTGAATGGCTTCGTCTGGGCGCCACTCGGGCGGACGGGATCTCGTCACTCGGCCGATGTGGTTTCCGATGCTCGGCCGAGTGCACGTATGAAACGTATCCGATGTGGTCGGCCGAGCGGTGTCTCGCTGGTCGGCCGAGCGACTCCTTCACTCGGCCGAGCGACTCCTTCACTCGGCCGAGTGGGACACCAAAAATGCCCAAACAGCTTGTTTTGGCCTCCTCGTCGCTCCTGCGACGTCCTTTCTTCTTCCGCTCCTCTCCAACAGCAAAATACCCCTCGGGGAGGTCGTCGGTGACACTCTGGAGTAGGCGTATCTCGAGATCACTCCAAATCGCTCCAAATCACCTGAAATGCGACAAAAACAACAAATCGTGAAAAGCATCGCAATATCGTCGATATATCGTGAAAAACATGATTTGGGCGATCTAAATGGCATGCAAACATGCGGGAAAAAAGTGTAAAATAAGGAGTGATCATACACGCGGATGGAAATTGCTTTACACATTGCGTTTTCCCCCTCGCGCACGACGGGGGTAATTTTGCCTGTCGTGCGCACGGATGGAAAATGCTCCACACTTGTGCATTTGCCCGCACACGACGCGCACGACGGGGTTAATTTTGCCCGTCGTGCGCGCCGATGGAAATAGCTCCACACCAGGCATTTTACCCCCCGCGCACGACGAGGGTAATTTCACCCGTCGTGCGCCCCGATGGAAAATGCTCCACCCTTGTACGTTTTAAGCACCGCGCATGACGCGCACGACTGGGGGTAATTTTGCATGTCGTGCGCGCGGATGGAAATTGCTTCACACTAGGCGTTTTAACCCCCGCGCACAACGTGGCGTATTTTTGCCCGGCGTGCGCGCAGCTGGAAATTGCTCCACACTTGTGCGTTTTAAGCCCCGCGGACGACGCGCACGACGAGGGTAATTTTGCCCGTCGTGCGCGCGGATGGAAATTGCTTCGCACTAGGTGTTTTAACCCCCGCGTACGACGGGGTTAATTTTGCACGTCGTGCGCTCGGATGAAAATTACTGCATACTAGGCGTTTTAACCCACGCGCACGACGGGGGTAATTTTTGCCCGTCGTGCGCGCGGATGGAAATTGCTTTACACGTTGCATTTTACCCCTCGAACACGACGGGGGTAATTTTGCCTGTTGTGCGCACGGTTGGTAAATGCTCTACACTTGTGTGTTTCCCGCGCACGATGCCCACGACGGGGGTAATTGCTTCACACTAGGCATTTTAACCCCCACGCACGACGGGGTTAATTTTGCCCGTCGTGCTCGCGGATGGAAATTCCTTCACACTAGGTATTTTAACCCCCGCGCACGACGGGGCATATTTTTGCCCGTCGTGCACGCGGATGGAAAATGATCCACACTTATGCGTGTTAAGCCCCTCGCACGACGTGCACGACGGGGGTAATTTTGCCCGTCGTGCGAGCGGATTGAAATTGATGCACATGTTGCGTTTTACCCCTCGCGCACGACGGGGGTAATTTTGCCCGTTGTGCGCGCGGATGGAAATTGCTTTACACGTTGCGTTTTAACCCACACGCACGACGGGGGTAATTTTGCCCGTCGTGCGCACGGATGGAAATTGCTCCACAGCCCCACACACGACGCGCACGACGGGGTTAATTTTGCCCGTCGTGCGTGCGGATGGGAATTGCTTCACACTAGGCGTTTTAACCCCCGCGCACGACGGGGTTAATTTTGCCCTTCGTGCGCTCGGCTGGAAATTGCTGCACACTAGGTGTTTTAACCCACGCGCACGACGGGGTAAGTTTGCCCGTCGTACGCGCAGATGGAAATTGCTTTACACATTGCGTTTTCCCCCTCGCGCACGACGGGGGTAATTTTGCCTGTCGTGCGCACGGATGGAAAATGCTCCACACTTGTGCGTTTGCCCACACACGACGCGCACGACGGGGTTAATTTTGCCCATCATGCGCGCGGATAGAAATTGCTCCACACCAGGCATTTTACCCCCGTGCACGGCGTGGGTAATTTTGCCCGTCGTGCGCGCCGATGGAAAATGCTCCACCCTTGTACATTTTAAGCACCGCGCACAACACGCACGACTGGGGGTAATTTTTCCTGTCGTGCGCGCCGATGGAAATTGCTTCACACTAGGCATTTTAACCCCCGCGCACAACGGGGCGTATTTTTGCCCGGCGTGCGCGCGGCTGGAAAATGCTCCACACTTGTGCGTTTTAAGCCCCGCGGACGACGCGCACGACGGGGGTAATTTTTCCCATCGTGCGCGCGGATGGAAATTACTTCACACTAGGCTTTTTAACCCCCGCTGTCACGCCCCGCTTCCCTAAAATGGAGGCGAGACGTGAAAAGGTCCGCACGGGAGTGGAGCTGTGAAGCCCCAAACGTGATAAGCGTCAAAAAACATAAGCAGGTCCCTGTAACCACAAACGGAACAACAACAATAACACAAGGAGAGACAGAAATAAAATCTCAAATCTCAGAATTTGTCCAACATGAAAAATTAAGTTCAACATCCAGAAAAACCACCAGGCTAAAAGAAAGAGTCTAAAGGCCCAGAACAAGGCCAACAAGGACAAACATAACAAAGTATAGGTGCTGCGCACCGACAACTACAGCAGTCTAAAACAAAAGGGGAAAGCTCAACGAAGACACTAGGACTGGTCCCCAGTGTCCACGTACTCCTCGCCAAACGCGGGCTCGGGCTCGGCGTCAGCAAACACCTCGTCCTCAACAATGAACTCAGGCTCAGGATCTAACATGTGTCACCCAGAAGAGTAAAGGGCACATGTCAACAAGTCTAAAAGACTTGGGCAAGGAAACTGAAGGTAAGGTAAACTAACACCCTAGCAGTTATAGTATGATGCATGACATGGCAAGTAAAGTAAGGAAGTGACAAGTAAAGGAAAGTACAAGTAGCAAGTATGTCATGGATAACGAGTTTTGCAAGTAAAACCTGGACAAGTACAAGTCAAGTGGTTCACGTCAAGTGATCACGTCAAGTAAACAAGTTGTGCACAGAGATTTCGTCTGTTGGCTAGAGTGGCTGATCGGGCCAACTCGTAAGCTCAGGTGACCGCTTATCCCTACCCCTCCACGTGTATCGAGCCAGGGCGTTACCCCGCACACGGAATGCTCGCTTCTGGAACACGAGCCAGGAAGTGTATTTAACACGTATGGCATAGGGTTATGCCTGCAACACAGGTGCCTAGCCGGAAACAAGCAGATCGGGCATTGGCTATCAACCAACTCACGTAGCCCGCTTCTGGAACACGAGCCAGGAAACACAAGTATGGTAGCGTGTGCTACGAATGCGACATTCAACATGGATAGCATGGATGACAAATAAATTCGCGTACCGTTAATTAAAATTAAACATGCCATGGTAGTTATGCAACATGATAAATGACGGATCTAGCTTCGTTGTCAAGCTAGTTCCTGAAATTGCGCCTAGGCGAGTATCATTTCGTCGCATAGTCTCTTTTACACCTACAACAAGCAAATGGCCTAAGACATGGCCCAAAACCCTAAGTGGCAAGTTTCACTTGCCTAGCATCGAGGATGACGATCACGAAGGTTCGTCTCACGGACGCTAATCTACGGGGAAGAGGTCGCTGCCATGGTAAAACAACATTAGAAAAACATCCAACCTAGTTTTATTAGGGTTTCACAAAAACACAAATGGGTTATGAGGATATTAAGAGATCGAGTTATTATCGAATCGTTAGCGGAAGAACGATGCCGAGCAAGCACAGCGACGGAAGAAACGATCCGGGGAACCTAGGGTTCAGATCTGGAAATGGATGGAGAAGTTTGGAGAAATGGGGTTTTGGGGATTTTGGGGGTTGGAGATGGCCTAGGGCATGGTGATCGGCCAAAATGGAGAGGGGGAGAGGCTCTTGATGAAGGAGGAGGGCTAGGGTTAGATGGATGATGATTTGGGGAAGAAGGAGGCTCCGGAGAAATGAAAGAAGAAAAGAAAAATGTTTGGGGGTTTAAATAGGAAGTGCTGGTGGCTGCCCAGAAATTAGAGTTTCGACACTGATTAGTCGGTCAAAGAGCAACCACTGACCGACTAGTTTGGGAATTAGTCGGTCGGTTGACCAACGCAGACCGACTAAGTCCAAACAGTAACTCCTGTACAAAAATAGGATTTAGATTTAGTCGGTCAAAGAACAACTACTCGACTAGTTTCTCATCTAGTCGGTCGACGAACGTTCTTAGACCGACTAAGAATGAATAGTACTTGGTATCAAAAATGATCATAGAGCTAGTCGGTTAAAGAACGATTGCTGACCGACTAGTTTGCAACCTAGTCGGTCGACGAAAGTTCTTAGACCGACTAATGATAAACAGTAACTCCTGAGTAATTTACAAAGCCCACTAGTCGGTCCATGAAGGTTTGCTGACCGACTAAATCGTCATCTAGTCGGTCGGTTCCCCTCCTTGTACCGGCTAACGTGCACAGAAAGTTCCGAAATAGAGCGCGAAGCTCTGGGATCGATTCCTAAGACTCCTAGGCTTGATCTAACAATAAGATATGACCGATATGAAGCCCGTCATGAATGACTTACTCCGAAATCGACGATTCTAAGGAAGAAGCTAGAAAATCACGACGAAACGATCGAAAATGAAAGCTACAGAGACGAAAACCACACATGAGGAGAAAATCCACCAAAACATATATATATAATATAAATAATCCAAATACATGAAAACCAGTCGTTACATCCTCCCCAACTTAAGAAAAATTCCGTCCTCGGAATTTCCCAACAGTCACGTGTCCGGGAACAAAAGTGGGAAACGCTCTCGCATCTCATCCTCATTCTCCCAAGTAGACTCTCCAGGCGAGCCGTGTCGCCACATCACCCTCACAAGATTGACAACCTTGTTCCGAAGTGACTTCTGACGCCTGTCCAGAATCTGCACTGGCTACTGGTCATACGTCATATCAGGGCGAACGGCAATCTCTGAGAAATCCACAGCATGAGATGGATCGATAATGTATCGACAAAGCTGCGACACATGGAAAACATTGTGAACTCCTTCCAAAGATGGCGGCAAGGCTAAGCGGTAGGCTACCTCGCCAACTTTCTCCAGAATGTCAAACGGTCCAATGTATCGTGGGCTCAACTTTCCTCGCTTCCCAAAGCGGATCACACCACGATTCGGGGAAATCCTCAGAAACACATGGTCGCCCGACTGAAACTCTAAAGGACGACGTTTAGCATCTGCCCAATGCTTAAAATGGTCCTGAGTAATCCTCAACCTCTCCCGAATGTTCCTGACAACATCCACGGCCTCCACAATCATCTCAGGTCCCAACAGCTCCCGATCACCAACGTCATCCCAACTCAATGGCGATCGACATTTCCTCCCATAAAGAGCGGCGAAAGGCGCCATGCCAATACTCGCCTGGAAGCTGTTGTTGTAGGAAAACTCTACCAGATGTAGATGGTCCTCCCACGAACCCTTGAAATCCAACATGCACGCCCTCAGCATGTCCTCCAAGATCTGAATCGTCCTCTCGGACTGGCCATCCGTCTGCGGATGGTACGCCGTGCTGAAACTCAGACGCGTACCCAAACTCTTCTGCAAACTCTGCCAGAACTGAGATGTGAACCTCGTGTCTCTGTCCGACACGATACTCATGGGGACTCCATGAAGTCGTACGACCTCCTGCACGATTCACGTTACATCACTATCTAAATAGGAAAAAGGAAATAAAAACGGAGAGTAAAAGAATTTACCTCCATATATCTCCTCGCTAGCGCCTCAGTGGACTGTCCCACTCGGAATGGCATAAAGTGCGTGGATTTGGTCAATCGATCTACGATCACCCAAATCGCGTCATTCTGCTTCGGACTCCGAGGTAGTTCCGTCACGAAATCCATAGTGATGTGTTACCATTTCCACTCCGGAATCGGAAGCGGTTGTAGCAACCCTACCGTACGCTGATGCTCCGCCTTCACTTGCTGGCAAACCAAGCACTTGGCTACACTCCGAGCCACACTCCTCTTCATACCATGCCACCAATAGTTCAGACGAAGATCCTTGTACATCTTGGTCCCACCAGGATGCACAGAATACGGCGAACTGTGTGCCTCCACCATCAAATCCTCTCTAATATCCCCAGCTGGCACACACGACCTGGCTCCAAACCTCAGCGATCCATCCTCATGAATCAAAAAGTCAGTCCACAGACCTGCTTCTACCTGCTCCCGAATCTTCACCAGCTTCGGATCCTCAGCCTGGCCAGCCTTGATCTGATCCATGATCGTCGACTGTATCTGCATACACATCAACGAAGAAGCCTCCCCAGGAAAAACAATCTCCACACCAGACTCGCAAAAATCCTGCTGCAATCTCCACTGCGAGGTCAACATCATCACCACCGGAAGCCTACTCAGCGCATCAGGAACCACATTCACCTTGCCAGGGTGATACTGCAAATCAATCTCATAATCCGCCATGAGCTCCAACCATCGACGCTGTTGCATGTTGAGCTCCTTCTGAGTGAAAATATACTTCAAGCTTTTGTGATCGGTGAAAATCTTCACTTTCTCACTCAGCAGGAAGTGCCTCCAAATCTTTAGAGCAAAAACAACAGCAGTCAACTCCAAATCATGCGTCGGGTAATTCTTCTCATGAGTCTTGAGCTGACGAGATGCATATGCCACAACATGCCCATGCTGATGCAACACACAACCGAGACCCTTGCCAGAAGCATCGCAAAAGATCTCAAACCCACCGCTACGATCAGGCACAACAAGAATAGGGGCGGTCTTCAATCTCTCCCTCAGAACACCAAAAGCATTCTCATAATCACCCGACTAAACAAAAGGTACATCCTTCCGCGTCAATCTGGTCATCGGCTCGGTAATACGGGAAAAGTCCTTAATGAAGCGCCGATAATAACCAGCCAGCCCAAGGAAACTCCGGATCTCAGACGCTGACTGCGAAACAGGCCACTCTCTGATGGCCCTGATCTTCTCGGGATCCACTGAAATACCATCTCCAGTCACCACATGCCCGAGAAAAGCAACTCTGTCCAGTCAAAACTCGCACTTCGAAAACTTAGCATACAGCCGATGCTTCCTCAAAATCTCCAACACTGCCCTCAAGTGCGATGCATGCTCCTCCTTCGACTTTGAATAGATCAGAATGTCGTCAATAAAAATAACGACAAACTTATCCAAAAAGTCGTAGAAAATCAGATTCATCAGATTCATGAAAACTGCGGGTGCATTGGTTACACCGAAAGGCATAACCACAAACTCGTAGTGTCCATACTTCGTCCTGAACGCTGTCTTCGAAACATCATCCTTCTTCACCTTCAGCTGATGATAACCACTCCTCAGATCCAACTTCGAAAACTCCCTCGAACCTCCAAGCTGATCAAAAATATCATCGATGCGAGGCAACGGGTATTTATTCTTGATGGTCACCGCATTCAGCTCCCGATAGTCCACGCACATGCGACGCGAACCATCCTTCTTTTTCACCAGCAGCACTGGTGCTCCCCACGGAGACACACTAGGATTGATATAACCCTTCTGCAAAAGCTCATCCAGCTGCTTCCGCAACTCCTCCAACTCAGCGGGTGCCATACGATATGGCGCCTTCGAAATCGGTTGCGCTCCCGGAATAAGATCAATAGAAAATTCTAAAGCTCGATCAGGTGGAAAACCAGACATCTCCTCGGGGAAGACGTCATCAAAGTCCCGCACAACCGCTGGCCTCTCCAGCTCCATCTGCATAGCCATAACCTGCACCGGCCTGGCCCGAAATCTGACCGGGCCAAGCGAGCTGCTACCTCGGCTGAACTCAAATACTGGATGTCTGGGAATCTCAAACACCACCTTCTTCCTCCGACAGTAGATCGTAGCATAGAAGCTCGCAAGCCAATCCATCCCAAGGACCGCATCATAGTTGATGATGTCGTGGACAATGAAATCAGCATAAAGCTCATGTCCATAAACCACCAACGAGCAAGAATTACAACCACGATGCACCGAGACCACGCCATTCCCTGTAACGATATTCCAACTCTTGGAAAGAGGGGACATCGACAAGGAATGTTTCTCCACGAAGGTCCGAGAAATAATGCACATCGATGCACCTGAGTCAAAGAGGACTCGTGCTGGAATTGTGCACACCAAAATCACACCTACAAACAGTCTAACAATCAAGCCCTAGTCTAGCAAACAATCATGTTCAAGCAAACAACATAATCTAACAAACAGGGCCAAATAAGAAAGGAACAGCTAGAGGGAGAGTTACCTGTGATAACCTCATCTACAGCCTCGCTCTCCACAGCGGTCATCAGGAAGGCCTGCCTCCTCGGTGGAAAAGCATGCTGAAAGGCCTGCCTCTGAGGGACAAGAGCTGCTCCACGACCGGTAGGAACAGGCACTCTCTGCTGCAACGGCTGTGATGCAACAGGTGCCCTCCGTAGCTGATTCGCATGCCGACAATCCTTCGCGACATGAGAAGCATCACCACAAACCAAACACTGGCCCAGAAAATTCTTACACTGATCCTTGATGTGTCCAGGCTTGCCGCAGAAATGGCAAGTCTTCAGATTAGGCCCTCCTGGCCTCTTGAACTGCACCGGATGATTAGGCTTGAAACCATGCCTAACCACCGCTCTGGCCTGCTCCATAGGCCTCTTCCCAGCACCAGAAACATGTCCCCTCCTCTGGCTCAGGTTCAGCTCCTGCCTCCTCGCAGCGACCAGAACCTTCTGATAAGAGTCCAGATCAGAGGAAGACACAAAACTCTGAAGCTCCAATGCAAGCCCCTGCAGGAACCTCTGAGCCCTCTCATCAGCATCCTGCACCATCTTCGGTGCGAACCGACTCAGCCTAGTGAACTCTTGGTGGTACAGGTCCACCGTCAAGCTCCCTTGCTTCAAGTCAATAAAGCGCTGCAGCATCTCCTTCCTAGCAGCCTTCGGAAAGAACTCCTCATCAAACCTGGACTTAAAGGTAGCCCAAGCTATCGGCTCCACCAACATCTTCTCTTCCGCATCCCACTAGTTCCGAGCATTATCCTTGAGTTGCCTCTTCGCCAAATCAACCCATCCAGCCGGGGTGATCTTGGCCATCTTCAAGTTATCCTCAATGTTCCGAATCCACTCATCGGCAGCCAGAGGACCCTCAGACCCATCAAAATATGCGGGACCCAGCTCCCGAAATTGCTTCCCTCCCGGCTCGGAGCGAGGGGCATCCTGGATTGCCCTACCAGCTCGAGCAAGTGGAGCATTCTGGACTTGCAGGAGCACACCCTACTGCACTTGCATCATCTGAAGCATCATCCGCATCATCTCTCCATTGGTGGGTTCCCGCTCAGGCTCCTCGTCATGAGGGGGCGCACCACTACCACCACCACGGGTGAATCGCCTTCCTACCATCTAATGACACAGAAAATGAAGCAGATTAGACTCATAGCTTATGACTCGGACGTCGAACTTAGTTTATTGGACATTCTAATATTATTATCGTTATTCTGATAATCGCATTTACAGAAGGGACCTGCATGGGCCACCAACAAAACCTGTCATGCCCCGCTTCCCTAAAATGGAGGCGAGACGTGAAAAGGTCCACACGGGAGTGGAGCTGTGAAGCCCCAAACCCGATAAGCGTCAAAAAACATAAGCAGGTCCCTCTAACCACAAACGGAACACGGATGCCGAGCAAAACAACATTAGAACAACATCCAACCTAGTTTTATTAGGGTTTCATAAAAACACAAATGGGTTATGAGGAAATTAAGAGATCGAGTTATTACCGAATCGTTAGCGGAAGAACGATGCCGAGCAAGCACGGCGACGGAAGAAACGATCCGGGGAACCTAGGGTTCAGATCTGGAAATGGATGGAGAAGTTCTGGAAATGGATGGAGAAGTTTGGAGAAATGGGATTTTGGGGATTTTGGGGGTTGGAGATGGCCTAGGGCATGGTGATCGGCCAAAATGGAGAGGGGGAGAGGCTCTTGATGAAGGAGGAGGGCTAGGGTTAGATGGATAATGATTTGGTGAAGAAGGAGGCTCAGGAGAAATGAAAGAAGAAAAGAAAAACGTTTGGGGGTTTAAATAAGAAGTGCTGGCGGTTGCCCAGAAATTAGGGTTTCGACACTGATTAGTCGGTCAAAGAGCCCGACTAGTTTGGGAACTAGTCGGTCGGTCGACCAACGCAGACCGACTAAGTCCAAACAGTAACTCCTGTACAAAAATAGGATTTAGATTTAGTCAGTCAAAGAACAACTACTGACCGACTAGTTTCTCATCTAGTCGGTCGACGAACGTTCTTAGACCGACTAAGAATGAATAGTACTTGGTATCAAAAATTATCATAGAGCTAGTCAGTTAAAGAACGATTGCTGACCGACTAGTTTGCAACCTAGTCGGTCGACGAACGTTCTTAGACCGACTAACGATAAACAATAACTCCTGAGTAATTTACAAAGCCCACTAGTCGGTCCATGAAGGTTTGCCGACCGACTAAATCGTCATCTAGTCGGTCGGTTCCCCTCCTTGTACCGGCTAACGTGCCCAGAAAGTTCCAAAATGCAGCGCGAAGCTCCAGGATCGATTCCTAAGACTCCTAGGCTTGATCTAACAATAAGATATGACCGATATGAAGCCCGTCACGAATGACTTACTCTGAAATCGACGATTCTAAGGAAAAAGCTAGAAAATCACGACGAAACGATCGAAAATGAAAGCTACGGAGACAAAAACCACACATGAGGAGAAAATCCACCAAAACATATATATATAATATAAATAATCCAAATACATGAAAACCAGTCGTTACACACGCGTACGACGAGGTTAATTTTGTCCGTCGTGCGCTCGGATGGAAATTGCTGCACACAAGGCGTTTTAACCCACACACACGACGGGGGTAATTTTACCCGTCGTGCACGCGGATGGAAATTACACGTTGCGTTTTACCCCTCGCCCATGACGGGGGTAATTTTGCCTGTCGTACGCACGGTTGGTAAATGCTCCACACTTGTCATTTCCCACGCACGACGCCCACGACAGGGGTAATTGCTTCAAACTAGGTGGTTTAACCCCCGCGCACGACGGGGCGTATTTTTGCCCGTCGTGCGCGCGGATGGAAAATGCTCCACACTTGTGCGTGTTAAGCCCCTCGCACGACGCGCACGACGGGGGTAATTTTACCCGTCGTGCGTGTGGATTGAAATTGCTGCACACGTTGCGTTTTACCCCTCGCGCACGATGGGGGTAATTTTGCCCGTCGTGCGAGCAGATGGAAATTGCTTTACACGTTGCGTTTTAACCCACGCGCACGACGGGGGTAATTTTGCCCGTCGTGCGCATGGATGGAAATTGCTCCACAGTCCCGCACACGACACGCATGACGGGGTTAATTTTGCCCGTCGTGCGCGCGGATGGGAATTGCTTCACACTAGGCGTTTTAACCCCCGCGCACGACGGGGTTAATTTTGCCCGTCGTGCGCTTGGATGGAAATTGCTGCACACTAGGCGTTTTAACCCGCACGCACGACAGGGTAAGTTTGCCCGTCGTACACGCGGATGGAAATTGCTTTACACATTGCGTTTTTCCCCTCGCGCACGACGGGGGTAATTTTGCATGTCGTGCGCATGGATGGAAAATGCTTCACACTTGTGTGTTTGCCCTCACACGACGCGCACGATGGGGTTAATTTTGCCCGTCGTGCGCGCCGATGGAAATAGCTCCACACCAGGCATTTTACCCCCCACGCACGACGGGCGTAATTTCGCCCGTCGTACGCCCCGATGGAAAATGCTCCACCCTTGTACGTTTTAAGCTCCGCGCACGACGCGCACGACTGGGGGTAATTTTGCCTGTCGTGCGCGCGGATGGAAATTGCTTTACACTAGGCGTTTTAACCCCCGCGCACAACGGGGCGTATTTTTGCCCGGCGTGCGCGCAGCTGGAAATTGCTCCACACTTGTGCGTTTTAAGCCCCGCGGACGACGCGTACGACGGGGGTAATTTTGCCCGTCGTGCGCGCGGATGGAAATTGCTTCGCACTAGGCCTTTTAACCCCCGCGTACGACGTGGTTAATTTTGCCCGTCGTGCGCTCGGATGAAAATTACTGCATACTAGGCGTTTTAACCCACGCGCACGACTGGGGTAATTTTTGCCCGTCGTGCGCGCAGATGGAAATTGCTTTACACGTTGCGTTTTACACCTCGCGTACGACGGGGGTAATTTTGCCTGTCGTGCGCACGTGTCACGCCCCGCTTCCCAAAATGGACGGAAGCGAGATGTGACGAGGCCCGCTTAGGCCAGAGCTTTAGAAGCTCGGACCCAATAAGCGTCTGTAGAGGTACCATTTTAAAAGAATTTCAGGTTCTTGCATTTTTATAGTTCGAAACAACAAAAGTACGGAAAAGATATTGCATTCATTAAATTAGAGTTATGATATCCAACAAGTACAAAGTCTAAAAGAAGCCTAAGCATGGCAACAAAAGTTTAAAGACAACCCGAAAAGTAGTGACCCCTGAAGTGGCGACTAAAAAAACCACAAGGTCTGGTCCTTGACAGGTACGTACTCTGATGATGACGTCCTCGGCTCCACGTACTCCAGCGAGTCTGCCTCGTCCACGATCTCTGGCTGAACACCTGACGTACAGCACCCAAGAAAAGGAACTGTACGTCAGGTAAAGTCTACAAGAAGGGTTAGACTTTACTACAAGTGCACCGAACTTTAAACAACGGTTTACTGGTTGATTAGCATGCTGAGGTTCTTTTACACAACAGTTTACTGGTTGATTAGCATGCTGTGGTTATAACAGAGTAACACGACAGGAAGTAACGCAGCAGGAAAGTAAAACGGGACAAGTAGTAGTCGTAGCGTGTGCTACCAACTACGGGACTAGCCTACAGGTGTCAAGACAAGACGTGACGTGACGGAAACAAGGCAGGACAGGACAAGTGAGACAGGAAAGGGTTCACACCTTACGGTTCGAGGGGGATCAGACCCTCTTGCCGTGCGCACGCTCAACCCAACCCCAAAACCCCAAGACAAGACAAGACATGACACCAGTACAAGGGATCACTCGCTCTAGCTTGGCGAGTGCCCTATTGCCCGCAGGCTGAGAATCAGTACAAGGGATCACTCTCTCTACTTGGAGAGTGCCCTATTGCCCTCGGGCTGTGTATCAGTACAAGGGATCACTCTCTCAACTTGGAGAGTGCCCTATTGCCCGCAGGCTGTGAATCAGTACAAGGGATCACTCGGCGAGTGCCCTATTGCCCAGCGGGCTGTGCAAGACGGGACGTGACGTGACACGACAGGAAAGGTTATTCTAGGGTGTCCACACACACGCACACACATGATAGCCCTATAGCATCAAAAATTGTTGTTGTCAGGCTCAGACTTCGTCGTCAAGTCTGAGCCGTCAGGAGCGTCCCGGACGCTATCATTTCACGTCCGGTTCTATACATTCACAGTCTAACAGTTCTAGCAACCTAAGACCAAAGCACGGTCAAAAACGCAAGTGGGTACACTTGCCTGAAATGGCGAGTGTGCCGTCCTCTCGAAGCGTCTCGTCCAAGCGTCTCGTCCAAGCGTCTCGTCCAAACGTCTCGTCCGCAGAAGTCCGTCTGAAATATCACCACGGCGACGATGTCAGGATCTCAAATTCATCAAATCCTATTAGGGTTCGTTTCTAGGTTTTCGGGACTATCCTATTCGTCAAAAAGTCACTTTTTGATGTATCAACCTAATCGACGATCTATCCTATGTGCACAGTCAAATTAGTCCGTTCGTCGATTTTCTATGTTCGTACAACGTTTTACAGGAGCTGAAAATTAAATTTAGTTCAAGTTGACGGTTTTTAGTTTAGGGTTCAGTCAGCTACTGTGGGGGTTTCTACGAGTTTCGGGGAACCAACCTGAACCGGAGTTTGCTGTAGATTGGATGTCGGGTCTGATCGGAGAACTCCTCGGCTTCAGATCTGGTCCTCGCACGTCTCTCCAAAAGTTCGAACTTGCGACGAAGGCCTACGACGTGTCGCAACGTCGTAGACGGCAAATCCGCGAAGTGGCACATCCAAGTGGGGCCCACAGCAGAGCTAGGGGTCCAAGGGTGGCCCACAACACCTCAAGAGCATTTGGGGGGCCCACCACAGAAGTTGGTGTGGGAGAAACCCACTTGCGACGAAGTTCTGTCGGTCGTTCACCCTCGGTGCGAGGGTTTCTCTCGGTCAGACCGAGAGAAGCTCTCGGTCGTGCACTGGCGATGCGGGGGCTCGGTTGCAGCGGCGGTGCGAGGGTTTCTGTCGGTCAGACCGACAGATCCCGTCGGTCGTGCGAGCTGCGGGTGCGGGCGTGCAGCGCTTGGGCGATGCGGAGCGGCCTCTCGGTCACAGCGGGCGAAGCCATCGGTCGGACGCTAGCGGGTGCAGCGGAGCGGGCCAAGCGGCTGTGCGGAGCGGGCGCTCGGTCTGACAGAGCGGTGCTCTCGGTCGGAGCGGGCGACAGCGGGGGGTCGATGCAGCGGGCGCTGCAAGCGGCGATGCGGGGGCTTGCTCCGGTCGTGCGCTGAGATTTGCGGGGGTGGCCGTCGGTCGTGCACGTTGCGATCGTCGCAACGTTGCGACGAACGTCGGGAGGGGTTTTTTTTTGACGGCTAGGGTTTGTGTGGCTGCGAAAATAACCTAGCCTAGGGTTTATTTAAATATAAAAGAGTTAGGGTTAGGGTTTGGGTTAAGAAAATCGTAATTAAAATAATTAAAATAATTAATATAATTTAAAATTGCTCTCCTCTCCCTCACGCAAGATGGGTGCGGCCGAAAATTCTGAAACTTTGCCAGAAAATTCTTTAATACGTTATTATAATATAGAAATTTTATTGTAATTAAAACTCTTATAAAAATAAATTTTAAAATTATTTAAAACTTTCAAAAAAATGAAAAATAGGTCAAATTAAGTCCAAAAATTGTAAAATAATTCTGGGGTGTTCGGGACGACTAAAGAAAGAGAGTGGAGAAGACGGATCTAAATTTCGACGTCGAGAGACGAAACTAAAAATAGAAACGTCTCGCGTCAAATCAGAAAGTCGCGACGTTACATCAAATAAGTTAGTATTGCGGAAGAACGACTCAAGATATGTCGTTCCAAAGTTATTCCACAAACTAATCCTTTCAGAGACGATCACGACGACATATCACACAAAAACGTTCAAAAACAAATAAAGTCTAAAATAAACACGTGCACGATCAAAAGCACGTGCACGAAGAAGGTACGATTGAAACAGGCCGTTACATTCTACCCACCTTAGAAATGATTCCGCCCTCGGAATCACTCACACTAGTAATAATATTACTCATATAACCTTATACCCGCAACTCTCATACCTACTCGTAAAGATTTCTAATCCTGTAACTTCGAACAACATTCCTCAATAATACCCCATAATCCATCTTTTCTCTGGGCAAAGCCACGACTAAACTCACCTCCTAATAATATAGATCCATCATTACCGTTCCAATTTCCAACTCCAAGTTCTCATAAAAAAAATAATGATAATCATCTTCTCAATAATATCTTTTAAATTTCTAAATCTTTTCCCATCATTAATAAATCTCCAAAATGAGATTCTAGTTATCCACCAATCCAAGACAAAACATTTGTCTATCCTGTAATACCTTCACCAATCAACAATCGTCGTGTCTTCAATACATTCTCGTCATATCTCCCCATAAATTTATCCACCAAATAATTTTGATCTATCAGAAGTACATCACATCCTACTCACTATAACTAATCCCAACCAATATTAAGTCCGACTACCTAACCATCCATTAATCTCAGCACGTCGTGTTACTCCCAATGTCTTCTCACTTCAACTCAACAATCAAGTCTCGATGCTAATAAAAGCTCTACTCAATCTCATGATCATCTTAACTCCTACCATACTCCGCAGCCATCCCTATCTACCAATCGTCTAAGCCTCAAATCTGATAAGTTCTCATCTCCTCGCATATAATTTCATCCGACCAGAATTTCTCATTGAGTCCGTCTCACATCGGTATTTTAAATAGGTCTTGGACAGCTCATTCTTTTCATCCAAAAGATTTTCTAATCCATCATCCTTGTTTTCCC
>JAULAV010001290.1:0-30303 GCA_030789695.1 Scilla litardierei | reverse complement strand
TTTAGCTCCATTTTATGCATATACGATGCATATTTGGTCTCTAATACAATCGAATTTTGAATATAGTCATTTATTAGAGCAAACTTACATTTTATGCACAAAACAGCATCATACTGAGTATTTCTTCCCTTTTAGTATTTTTCATGGCTAAATCTCGATCTCACGATTCCAACGACTATTTATTTGTATTTTTCTGATATCTGTGCTAATTACTATGAATTTTTGAATGCAGAATATAATTTAAATGGAGAAATACGCATGAAATACGGGGAAAATACGAATCATATACGTGGCACCGCCACGTGGCAGCATCCGAACAATTCCTGCTCGAATCGAACGGCGCAGCGAGTTGGCGAGGCAGCCGAATATCGACCGTGCGATGACAATCCAACGGCTATCGAGCGCAGCAGAATGCGGATCGGATTCGTTCAAAGCGGACTACGTGGCTTTATCGGAGCTGCTAATCTTCGATCGGATGGTGCAAAACCAACCCGCATTGAAGGCGGATGAATACGAGGAAGCGGGCGACGTGGCCTCCATCGGGTCATTGATTGCGGATCGAACGGTCGCGGGCGATTCCTAATTCCAAGCAGATTCAGGCGGGTGCACGATTTTTAAAGCACACGTGGCATGATGAGATCCCATCTCGCACCGATCGAATGGTGAGGAAATGCAGCGGGTTTTGAGTGCGATTCTGAAGCGAGTTTGGACCTGCTAACACTTCTAAAACCCGCAATCTAAGTATTTAAGGTATTCCTAGGGTTTTGTTGTGTATTCTTGCATATTGGGGGCTCTAGGAGCCGTATTTTGGCGTGAGATTTGGAGGCCCTGGAGACAGAGGCCAGAGCTATCATCTGAAGGAGATCTAGGGTCTATTTGGAGAGATTTGGTGATAAATTCCCTATCTTTTGCCTTGTATTTTGCGTATTTGGCTTGTATTTGAAATATTATTCACGTATTTTGAGTGTTTGGTGATGTATTTGTCTATGAATACTGAATATTTTCTCTTCATGCATGGTTAATCTTCATATGTGTTGGTTGTGATGTAGTTATGGTGTCTTATTCTTTGATTTCAATATCTTTTCGCCCTATATTCATGTTATAATCACGTATTTTGTCGATTTCTACATATATCTTGTTTGGGTATATTATACGGAGACGTGGGCATGCTTGAATTGAATATAATCTGAGTAAGAATTATTCGTGATGCGATCCGAGAGGATGTATCGTGACCCGAGAGGGCACTTGTGCGTATTTTCTTCATGAAATTGTTATTGTACGTGGTTACTCTTTGACACGTTTTTATGCGCTTTATCACCACACTTTCTGACGTTCTCATGCCATAGCCGGATGAAACTTTGAGTTATAGAAAAGGTATCAATAATCATTGATTGCATATACCCTAACGAAATCACAACCAATGCATACTCTCCATATTAGTACACTAGTATCGAATTCATCGTAATTATCGTAGGATTCTCTTTTATTATTTAAAACCATCGATACCATATCATTAGGTGGTTGTTTATTATCGTTTTAGTACTCTTTATAAACTGAAATTCGTGGTTTTGCAGGTCAGTTGTCCCGTTAATATGATACATGGACTCACCAGGATTATTACTTGTTCGATCTCCTACACTTGGGAGTAGCGCTCACACATTTTGAGACGAGTCACTTGGGGCAGCCTTAGATTTTGTAGGCTCCTTAATAGCAATAAATTTCCCTTTGGAGGAGAAACTGAGCTTTCGAGGAGCCATAGATATGAAATTGACAGAGTCAAAAATACTAGGGCTCGAAACGAAAAATAGAGAAAGAGATTACCTTACTCGACGGAGGGAGGAGAGATCCAAAGCTCGATCGAGTGATATGAGAGTGAATCAGTGGCACAAACTTTGAATCTAACGGAGAAGACAAAGGAAACGACCTCTGGTTTGGAGAGGAAGATGAGGTAACTCAATCGGAGGAGAGATAAAATGTGAGGGCCCCGATCATATAAGTGGAGGGAAACACATCTGGTCAGTTGGAGTGAAAGATAGACTGCTCAAATTAAGGCAATGAACTGCCTCAGCAGTAGACAGTCGACTGATGTACAATTGTCATTCGGCTAGCTGAAAAAGATATAACACTCAATTAGAAGATAGCCATGCACTTGTAGTGGAAAATACAGGTGCCTGTTACATCCAATACAGTCGCCTGGTCGAAAGTCATCAAATTGGCCAAAATGAGAGAAGAACTCAAGTTCAGAGGGAGGCGCCTGCTGTATAAATTTCAGTCACCTGTCAGAGAGACATGCACCTAGAAAATAAACATCAGTCGCTTGACCGAATGATAACAATATGAGTAAAAAATATAGAGATGGGACAGGCAACTGTTGAAGTAAATACAGTCATCTGTCCTGGTCCTGAAATGAAGGATTGAGTTGATTTCATGGGTTTTGAGAATACTCATCCTTAGAACTATACTCTAACTACTATAATAACATCAATACACTATCATTAACATATAAATTAACATGCAAATCAAGTATATTGATCCAATCATAATAATCAACAAAAAATCTCCAATAAATCTCATTAAAAACATATATGAAAATATGACATATATGAACATGAGATATGAAATGATAACATGAGTTCAAAGCATGATTTAACATATAAAAATGAACTCCTATATTTCAGATTCACCGATAATCCCTAATTCTCCACGCAACATCACAAATGTATCTTCTTTAAGAGGTTTATTGAAGATGTCAGTGATTTGTTTTTGGGTTTCAATGTACTCTAATATGATGTCCTTCTTAGCTATATGATCATTAATGAAATAGTATCTCACATCTATGTTTTTGGTACAGTAGTGGTGTATCGGATTTTTGGAAAGACATAATGTACTTTGGTTATCAAGTATGATAGGGTGAGTACCACAATTGACATCATAGTCTTTGAGTGTGTGCCTTATCCAAAGAACTTGTGCATATGCAAGACCTACGACAATATATTCCGCTTCGATCGTGGACAATGATCCAAGTTCTATTTCTTGGAAAACTAAGAAACAAGAGAATTTCCTAGAAAATGGCAAGGGCCACTAGTACTCTTCCTATTGGATTTGCATCCTGCAAAATCGATATCACTATATGAGATTAACTCATATGTGCTAGACTTAGGGTAAAGTAACCCTTAATCTAGTAAATGATTGAGATAACGAAAAATTCGTTTAACTGCAATCAAGTGTGACTCCTTAAGTCTAGCTTGATATCTAGCACAAAGACATACAGAGAACATAATATCAGGCACACTAGCAGTTAAGTAAAGTAAGCTACCGATCATACCTCGATATAGACAAATGTTTACATCTTTCTCGTTCTTATCCTTGTGTAGATGGGTTGTCGTACTTATGTGAGTACGCTTACTTGAAGACAATTCCATCCCGAATCGCTTGATAAGCTCCCCAGTGTACTTTCTTTGATGTATGAAAGTCACATACTTCATTTGCCGAATTTGTATTCCAAGAAAGTAGTTGAGGTCACCTATATGGCTCATCTCAAATTCATCCTTCTTAGACTTAAAAAATTCTTGGCAAATATTAAAGTTAGTATAACCAAATATTATATCGTCTACATAAACTTGAATTAATAGGATGTCATTTTCATATTCTTTAATGAAAAGAGTTGAATTAACTTCACCCATTTTAAAACCTAAATCCAAAAGAAATATTTTGATTCGATCATACCAAGCTCTAGTAGCTTGTCTCAACCCATATATCGCTTTATTAAGGTTGCAAACATGGTTTGGAAATTTTTCATGTATGAAACCGGGTGGTTGAGAAATATAAACTTATTCATTAACGATATCATTTTAAAAAATGCCTTTTAACATCCAGTTGAAATAATTTAAAATTTTTATGAGATGCAAAAGATAAAACCAACCTAATAGCTTCTAATTTTGCTACGTGGACAAAGGATTCTTCGAAATCAATACCTTCCTCTTGCCGGTAGCCTTGAGCTACTAACCTTGCTTTATTCCTTATGATGACCTCGTTCTCATCGGTCTTGTTCTTAAAAATCCATTTGGTCCCAATGACTTGGTCATTTGGAAGAGGAACGAACTCCCAAGCTTCAATTCTTTCAAATTGCATGAGCTCCTCTTCCATTGCAACTATCCACGCGCTATCTTCACAAGCTTCTTGAATGTTCTTTGGCTCAATGGTAGAGACAAATACACAATGAGAGAATTCATCAATCCTAGACCTTGTTCGGACACCCACACCAATGTTTCCAATTATTTGGTCATGTGGGTGATTACAAACGGTCGGATAAGCTTTGGGAATACCTGGATTACTGGGAACATCTTCAACATTTTCATTAGTATTGTTAGTCTCAATAATAGAATCATTAATTTTAACATTACTAATGGAATCACATAAAACATCTACACTATCATCGATAATATGAGGACTATCAAAATCTTCATAAAATGAAACCTATAGTGATTCCTCGATAGTTGAAGAGGTTTTTTGTATATCCGGTAGGCTTTACTACGTGTGGAATATCCAACAAAGATTCCTTCATCGGATCTTGGCTCAAATTTATTTAAGTTACATAGGTGTTCTTTATAAAACATTTTGAACTAAAAACATGAAAATATTTAACTTGCGGCTTTTTATCATACAATAATTCAAAACAAGTTTTGTTCGTTCGGGGCCTCACTATGATCCTATTTAGCACATAACGTGCCGTGTGCATTGCCTCTGCCCAAAATTGTAGTCCAAGATGACTAATATGGAGCATGGTGCAAGCAAACTCAATTAGGGTCCTATTCTTTCTCTCAACAACACCATTTTGAGGTGGTGCGAGGAAAAGAAAAGTTGTGAGTAATCCCGTTGTCATCACAAAACTTATTAAAAATTTCATTCTCGAATTCTCCTGTATGATCACTACGAATAGTGATAATGGTGGTTTCTAAGAAATTTTGAATTTTCTTTGCTAATACAGTAAACTCTTCAAAAGCTTCATTTTTATTGGTTAAATCGAAACCCAAGTAAATCTAGAAAAGTCATCTACGATGACTAATCCATAATGAGCAATACCTAAGATGCAGTTCTAGTTGGCCCAAATAAATCTAAATGAAGTAATTCTAGGGGCCTCTTAGAAGTAATGCCATCTTTAAGTTTAAAAGACGATTTACTTAATTTACCTCTTTGGCATGAATCACAAAAGTTTTTCTTACTAAAAGTAATCTTCGGAAAACCTTTAAGAAGATCATGCTTAGCTAACTTATATAAGTGCTTAAAATGAACATGACCAAAATGACGATGCCATAATAGTTGTTCATTTGTATTAGCAACTAAGCAATGTTCTATGGTTTTAGGCAAGCTTAAATAATAAATATTTTTATGCCTAATACCGGTAAATAACACATGCGAATCAATATCAACAATATTGCAAATGCCCTCTCCAAAGTTAACCTTGTAACCCTTGTCATAGAGTTGATTAATGGAGATAAGATTATGACATAAACCACTAACTAAATAAACATTAGTAATAAGTGGTTTGGAATGATTACCGACTTTGCCTACTCCAATGATGGTTCCCTTTTGATTGCCTCCAAAAGTAACCGTTGCACCATCCTTAATGCGAACCACTTCAGAGAGCAATGTGGGATCTCCCGTCATGTGTTTGGAGCATCCGCTATCGAGTATCCATCCTTTCCGTTTAGAGCCAATATGTCTATTATCGCTCTCTTTCTTGTTCTTGGGTACCTACATAGTATACCATAAGCTCATGGTACCCAAGCTTTGTTGGGCCCAAGGGGATTAGCCCTTTGGAAACCAAGTCCAAGTGGACTTTGGCTTCCCAACATAGTTACCACTATTTATCACATTGCTAAAATAAGAATTGACATAAGTATTCCTATCATTTGTGGTAGTATTCTTTGGACACCAAATTGTGTATTTTTGGGCGTCCCTTTCCTAGTTGCATGCACATTTGGTTGAGATCTATGTGGTGCATGCTTCCTAGGATCATGAGATCTAGCAAATGAAGATGGAGGTGGATAAGCATGAGACATATATGGGTTATCTGCAAATTGAGGAGCATGCATATTATATGAAACATATGGATCATGCATGTGATGTGGTGGACGTGCATGAGTATACATGGGAGGATTATGTGTATGAACATATGAATGTGTACGAGCACGTGCATGAGTATTTCTCAAGTGTGAGTTTGCACGTGCCTGTGGGTGTGGAGCATAAAATGTGTCATAAGTGTCCACATGTGAAGTGGGAGATTTCCTGCGAGTATGAGTGTTGGTGTACATATAGGCATGTCCTTTCTTTTGGTTTCCACCCTTAGTGGGTTTCTTGCCAGAAGAAGGAGAGTGTGAAGTGGTGGTCTTCTGATGAAGATCTGACAGGCGCAAGTAGACCAACAGGCGACTGAGAGACCTTCTACAGGTGACTGACATCCTAAGTGTGTAAGTGGTGAAAACTACGGAAATTTGGAAAGACATGACAGTCGACTGATGTGGTAACCATAGGCGCATGTGACATGGGCAGGCGACTGTGAAACCAACATCAGTCGTCTGGTCGAAACTTGCGTAACTTGCCAAACACTAAGGGTCAGGACAAGGGATCGACAAGCGACTATAGACGCATTCAAAGGCGCATATGCCTTGGGCAGGCGACTGTGAAAGCAACATCAGTCATCTGACTGAAAGATGACAAAGTAGGGATCTTTAGGCAAGAGTGAGACATGCGACTGACTAACAAGTCATAGGCGCCTGTAACTGGACAAACGCATGTACTTTGAACAGTAGTCGCCTGAAAAGTGTTTAAAGCAGAAGGCCTAAAAACCAAGTGTCAAAGTATGTGCAAAACAGATGACTGTAGAACAAATCACATGCGACTGTTTGGAGACAGGCACCTGTAAAACGTTTAGCAGTCGCCTGTTGAAAGTCCAAAATGCATGTTAGAGAATAATGAATTGGAGGCCTAAGAAATGAGTTCTAATGATTTCCTAGGACAGAATGAAAAATGTGTGTGCGCTCCAACATAATTCTACTTCTAAGCTACATTCTAGAAGGAAAGAAGAAGAGAATAAAAGAATACATTTGTTTTGCCTCTCTTCTTTCTATTGGAAGCTATAGAAGTCTTCTTGAAGCTTCAATCGTCATCTTCGATCATCCAATCCACTTTACGAGCTTTGATTGATCCTTGAGTGACATCCATTGCTAATAGATCTTCATGATATGCTTAGGCAATGTATTAACTGCAAGTAGGGGATTAATCACAAGTATTTATATTTGCTCATCATCAAAACCATGTAGGGAGAAGTCCAATACTCAACAATGACGAGAACAAGCTCCCAACTAAAGAATAAGTGTTACAACAAACAATCCTAACCAATGAGAACCACAACCAACTACAACTAGCAAGACAACTAATGAAGCAACCAATGACAAACCAATTAAATTACACACATGGTTGTTAATGTAGCATTACTAAAGCATTTCATTTAGTGTACTGCAGTAAGAATTACTGTGCTCCAGTGATGCGATTACTGTAGCATTACATTACTTTTTTTCTTTGTTTGAAATTAAAGAATGAAGAAATGAGGGTGAGGATTAGGGGTTAGGATTTTGATTTTCTTTGGGTAGGATTTGGGGTTATGAGAATGAAAAAGAGAGTCTTATATAACATGTAAATAAAAAAGAAAAATTATTTTTGAATAAAGGCCGCATCTCAAAAATAGATATTGGTGTTATTTAAATAGCCAAAAATACTGAAATAATAAAATTAAGATTACAAATCATATTTACTCTTTATTTGACACTAAATTTAAATAATTTCTATTTCTAAATTAGAGACTCTCTAAATTGTAACATAACTCAAGCAGGCTTTATGCATTCTTTGGAGATAAAGAGTGCGAAACGTTAAATACTAAAATAACTTTACTTTCTTGTAAAAATATTTGCAATGCATTGTGGTTTTGAGTTGGTGAATGATTGTCAGGGTGTAAGGTCTAAAAAAAATTATTGCACACAGAAGGTTGAAGTGAGTAACTGATTCAATTTTTAGGGTGAAAGGGGCAACCATATATTTTATTCTTTAGTTTTGAAAATCCTAATTTAGTTCATCGTCTCCTCCAAAATAATAATAATAGTAATAATAATAAGATCATGAATTAAACCCTTCTATTGCTTCATTGTTGATTACAATAAGTGTCTAAATTTTTTTTTGAAAAGTAAGTGAATATATTCATAAATGAATGTAACTACAAAAGTACAAGTGCACTTTAGGCCAATCATTCAATCCATACAGACTTGGGAGAGTCTTGGTGGCAGTCACCACGTGCTAGTACAACCGGTATGCAAGGCCATACTCCATGACAGAAAAAGAAACATGCCAAAAGCCCCTAAGCTAGCCCCAAGTTATCAAAAATGTAGGACTCATCAAGATCAATCCCCCTAGCACCCAGGGGGTGGTGGTAAAGCAACATCAACATCCATGGAAATCCTACCCAACAAGTGGGTCTTAGGGAGAGATTTGGAAAGGAAGCTGCGGTTGTTCCTTTCCTTTCAAATATGCCACACAACCACTGAGAGGACTAGCTCGCTAAGTCTACCAATGGGGTTTTCCTTTTGCTCCAAACTTGCACCTAAGTAGGTGGGCATCCTTGTGGAGGGATTTGGAGCAGGAGGGAAGACCCGGCTTGAATTTACAAGCTGTCCACAAGAAGCTACTATAGTCACATCAAAAGAAGAGATGGAGGGAGGTCTTCGGGTGTGCATTGCATATCACACGACTAGGGAATGCCTGAATACCTCTCTGGATTGGATGATGAGTATTGGGTAGCTTGTCAACAAGGGCCTGGCGGAGGGTGAGGGTATACTTGGGTATATTTCCAAGAGACCAGACAAGGGGGTGTAGCTAATAAGGAGGGGAAGAGAGCCGAGTGGAATCCTAAGTAGATCGAAGAGTACAACCCTCACGGGACTGCCATCCCTAGGAATCCGAACCAGTCCCTAGGGAGACTGAGCTGAAGCATGCAGCAAGGTGGGAGACAGCATTAGGTAGGCACCAGTTTTTACCATTCTAGTAATCAGTAACCCAAAGATACATTTGCATGGAAGGAGGGGGGGCATAAATGAGCCAGAGGGCCACATGAAAGCCATGGTTCAAACCAAAATGAGGTAGCTAAGCCATCCCCAACTTAATGTCGTAAGCAGGTGGTGGTGGCATCACGACTGCGAAGGATGTGCTTCCAAGAACTGGAGTCTAGCAGACTAGGGCTACACTAGAAAACATGAAAATTTTTCAAATAAGAGGCCTGCATATAGACGACCCACATAGAGGGCGAGTGAAGGAGACACCAGAAGAGCTTGATACTAGCCGTTGTCCTAACCTCTTGAAGGTTATGGAGCCCGATCCCTTCCACCCACTTAGGCTTGCACATTTCACTCCATTTCAAGGGATGGACTTCAGACCCTAGATAAAGTCCCTGCACATACAATCAATCGATGCCAGGATGAACGCTGGCACATGAAAGGATTAGACCCAGTAAGAAACAAAACCCGTGAATGATGGTAAGGACGAGCTAAATATGCTCATAAATAGAAAGGAGCCTTAACAATCAAACCGAGAGCTTCACTTTGCACTTTTCCTAGAGAATAGAGTACATCATAGCAGTGGGATAGTTGGAAGAGAGAGGAAGGCCAATGTGCTTGACAGGGGGCACATCAATTGGAAGGCCAAGAGTTCAGTCAGCACCCCCCCCCCCCCCCCCCCCCCCCCCCCGAGGTGCACCCCTTACTAAGAATGATCTTGCTTTCCCCTTGTTGACCTCAAACCTAGTGAATTGATGAAAAACATAGCACAGATGATTGAGTCCTCCAAAAGAGGGGGAATCCGCCTTGTATAAGCAAAGAGAAAGTGGGAGGGGATCCCCTTTTCACCCTGCCTAGGGGGACAAATGGCCCTGGAGTGGAATGCTAAGTCCATAAGTGTAGAGGAGAATCCTATAGTGATAACAAAGATGAAGGGGGAGATGGGATGCCCCTGATGAATCCCCCTATGACAAAGATGAAGTTTCTAAAGATGCTATCACTCACTCACTCACTCACTCACTCACTCACTCACTCACTCACTCACTCACTCACTCACTCACTCACACACACACACACACACGCGCGCGCGCGCGCGCGCGCGCGCGCGCGCGCGCACACACATATTTGAGGCCTTTGTTACATGACATGTCACTTTGCCTCATGGGATGCCATATCACCGACAAGGATCCAAAAGCCACCCAATAAAGAAACCCAACAACACACCCCAAGCTCAAACAACACCCAAAAACAAAGCCAATTTCACATTACCCAATCAAAAAACCCCAAGACGATACCCACACTCACATCCATTCTTCACATTTGACCTAGTTTTGGTCCTGTTGACTGTTTGGGGTTTTTGGGTGCCCACGCACTTTGTATATCTTCTTAGGCACCGTAGGTTGGGCTAGGTTTATGGTAGTTAGTAGGGGGTGATGAAGCTTGTGCCATATCGCCCCTCTTTCTTCAATCTACTTAGGCCTCCTATTGGATGACTTTATTTGTATTGTTTTCATATAAATAAAGTCACATATTTACTCGTCATATATATATATATATATATATATATATATATATATATATATATATATATATATATATATATATATATATATGTATGTATGTATATATATGTATATATGTATATATATATATATATCTATCTATTATACATTTGACAGAGTTTTTTGAATTCTAGGGCTGACTACGACAAGATAAAGAATGGCTGAGAATTGAGCTTGGTAAATCAATGGTTGAGATTGGATTTTGTGAAATTTTTCGGGGGGAAAATGCCTTGGTAACATAAACTTTGAAATTATAAGTGCCTTGGGAAAGAGTGTGAAAATTAAATTTGGGGGGAAAAGTGCATTGGGAAAGATTGTGGAGAATAAATTTGGGGGAAAAGTGCCTTGAAAACCTAAACTTTGAAATTAAAAGTGCATTGGAAAAGATTGTGGAGAATCATAATGCATTAAATTAAACAAAATAAAAAATTTAGCGTAAAACAATTTTGCAGAACAATAAATTAGCGTGAAAATACCCCGATGTTTGTTGTTCCGGCGCCCGCGCTAAATTTTTTAATGCTAATTTGTTGTCCCGCGTCGAAGGCGCGGGCGCCAAATTTATTGTTCAACGTCGAATTTGTCGTTCTGCGCCAAAGGCGCCTGCGCCGAATTAGTTGTTCCGCACCGAAGGTGCCCGTGCCGCTTAATGTTTTTACGCTAATTTATTGTTCTGTTAAATTTTGGCTGTGGAAATAATTTTCGGGGAACAAAGATTTCGCGGGGGAAATAACATGCGCACGTGCTACGGTAAATTTTTTTGGAAAGATCTTTTCTACTGTGCCTAAGGCGTGGGTGCTAAATTTGTTGTTCGACGCTGAATTTGTTGTTCCACCCGAAAATGCCTGCGCCAAAGGTGCACGTGCCGCTAAATATTTTTACGCTAATATATTGTTCTGTTAAATTTTAGCTGTGTAACTAAGTTTTCGGAGAACAAAGATTTCGCGGGGAAATGTTAAATTAACCGTGCCTGCGGGCACAGGTTATGACTAGTATATATATATATATAATATAGGAAAGTAAGTGTGTATATATGAACAAAAATACAAGGCTCGCTAAGGCAGCTGCCGGGAAGTTACAAAAATGGGAGAGGCTGGGCAGCAGTCACCAAATACATGTAACAACAAGCGAAGACCCAAGAAAAAAGGGCCAAGAAAGGAAGGCCTCATATCAGGCCCCAGTTACCAAGGACCGACTCGTCAGCAGCGTCCTCCTCATATCAGGCCATGAAAGCACGGTGACATCTTAGGAAATTAGAGCCATCAGGGATGTCTTGGGGAGCAAACGCGAATGGAAAACATGGTTGTTCTGCTCCTTCCAGATGTTCCAGATAACAGCAGAGAGGCCAAGCATAGATAGCCGTCCCACGATCTTAGTTTTCCCTTTTGCTCCAAACATACATAGCAGAAGGCAGGCAGTAACATGGAGGATATGTGTGTGTGTGTGTGTGTGTGTGTGTGTGTGTGTGTGTGTGTAAATCTTCAATTGAGAACATTTCGCACCGTGCGAAAATGTTTTTATTTTTATTTGAAATTTTTTATCAAAAATTGTTTTTCCACCTTCATTATATGTTGTTATACCCCCCTCAAAAAATATTTGTTGAAAAATAATGTCATTTGGTCTTCGATCATGGCATTTCAACAAATTCGCACGTTTTGACACCGTTAAATTTGTAACGGATGGATGGGTGCTCTAATCCCCCAGGGTTCACCCATTATTTTTCCTGTGGTATATAATTGTATGATTAAGGATCAAAAAAAATTTTTGAAATAAAAATTCAAAAAAAACAATAAAAAAAGTTTTCGCACGGGCTTTCGCACCGTTTTTTCGCAACGGAAGATTGCCATACATACATACATACATATATATGCATACATACATACATACATACATACATATATAAATATATATAAGAGGGATCAAATAACCCCAAAATAACCCCCCAGCAAAAAGTCTATGCCCTCCTATTTTATCGGAAAGATTCGAACCGTTCATCTTGATCTCCACCCTCTAAAACCCTGACTTACCAATTTTCAGCCCGATCCCAAATGTTTTGCCCATTCATCAACCCTTTGCAAAAGTTCTATTCATGTGAAACCATTAAATTTGGGTCAGATGGATGAACGCGAAAACCACATGGGATCGGGCTGAAATTTGGTGGGTCAGGGTTTTATAGGATGGAGATCAAGATGAACGATTTGGATTTTCCGAAAACATAGGGGGCATAGACTTTTTGCTAGGGGTTTTTGGGGGTTATTTGATCCCTCCTCATATATATATATATATATTTGAAAACCCAGAAAAATCCCCAACCCCCTCCCCCTGCCTTCGGCTTTTTTAGGAGGGTAAGACGAGAGCCCGGTCGAGACTATGCAAACTGGGGGGTGACCGCCGTGCCCTCAAAGGCCCCCGGGTTAGTCCGAGAGGGGAGATGTAGCCCCAGGGTAAATAATTCCACAACAAATTCCACAATATATATATATATATATATATATATATATATATATATATATATATATATATATATATATATATCAAATGAGCCCACGAGAGGGTGTCCTAGTGGTAAGTCATTCCGCTCCAAAGCCAAGGGGTGCGGGGTTCGAGGCCTATGGCCGCCGTGACTTGGTAATTATTGTGGAATTTGTTGTGGAATTATTTACCCTGGGGCTACATCTCCCCTCTCGGACTAACCCGGGGGCCGTTGGGGGCATGGCGGTCACCCCCAGTTTGCATAGTCTCGACTGGGCTCTCGCCTTACCCTCCTAAAAAAATCCGAAGGCAGGGGGAGGGGGTTGGGGATTTTTCTGGGTTTTCAAAATATATATATATATATATATCAAATGACCCCCAAAAATAACCCCCTATCAAAAATCCTATGCCCCACATTTTTTCGGAAGATCCAACCGTTCATCTTGATCTCCACCCTCTAAATACCTGACCCACCAATTTTTAACCCGATCCCATGTGTTTTGCTCGTTCATCCATCCGACCCAAATTTAACGGTTTCGCATGAACAGAACTTTTGCGAATGGTTGATGAACGGGCAAAACACATGGGATCAGGTTGAAAATTGGTGGGTCAGGTATTTAGAGGGTGGAGATCAAGATGAACGATTCGGATCTTTCGAAAAAATGGGGGGCATAGGATTTTTGATAGTTGGTTATTTTTTGGGGTATTTTTGGGGGTCATTTGATCCCTTCTATATATATATATATATACACACACACAAATGGCTCCCGCTGATTGCGGAGGTGCGATTCCCGCTGATTGCAGAGGTGCGATTCCCGATGACCCAGGAGGCGGCGACATTGGAACTCTTGGCGGTGAGGAGGAGCTCCGTCAACGTAGGGAGAGAAGGGGGATTCTGGCCAACAGTTGCGTTGGTGATGCGAAGGTGGGGAACTCTTCGATCCGGGCTTTGCAAGGCGGATCTGACACTGGGCCTCCTGGCAGCGTTCGGGAGGAGATCCGTCAGCGATCCAGGCTCTCTGACAATTGGGAGAGACGGTGGATTCTACCCAGTGGTAGCGTTGGTGATGCGGGGGCGGGGAGTTCTTCGTTTCATGCTGTGCAGGGCAGATCGGGAGGTGGATCAGCGGAAGGCTTTGGTCGTCTTGGGGGATCTGCGGATAATGATCGGGGCGAGGATGTTGGAGGTGATCGGTGTTTGGCGGTTGGGGATGGAGTGGTCAGTGCTTCTGAGGATGGTTGGGTGGAAGTCCGTCGTGGCCGACCACGGGCTGTTCAAGGAAGACCTAGACTAAATCTTAGGCGGGCCGATGCGTGGAGACGTCCTCCCTTAGGGCGTTCTCGACCCGTGGCCAAGTCTGGCTTATCGGGCAAAGATTCGAGTGGTGCACGTAATGTGTTTGCTTATAAACCGCAGAGACCTGATCATATTCCCCCTAGGCCTAAGGTTCCTCTCACTGTTAATACTAGTGCGGTAAAGAGGTCGTGGCTTGATGTATGTGCGGAACGTCGTTCCTATGGGGCGGGTCTGGCAATCTCGTTAGTGCCTCCTCTTATCCTAGAGGATGGCACCACCCGTGCGAGGGTCTCGGGGTCATTGGTTGAACGTGGGGTGGAGAGGTGGAAGAACACTCTTGTGGGTTATGTATTAGGCGACACCCCTTACTATGGTCAAATTGTTGCGTGGATGGAGAGACTTTGGAGGCTTAAGAAGAAGGTGCAAGTCTATTCCAAGGATAATGGGTTCTTTTATTTCAGATTTGAGTCATCAGAAGAATGTGAAAGGATTCTGAGAGGGGGGCCCTGGCTTTTTGATGGAAGATTGGTTGTGTTGAAGAAGTGGAACCTGAATCTTCGTCATGATAGAGACATACTCACTTCGGTACCTGTGTGGGTTCAGCTTCATGGCCTTCCATTATATATGTGGAATTTGGAGACCCTCAATATAATTACCTCTGTGATTGGTACCCCTATGTGCTTGGATAGGGCCACAACAAACTTAGAAAGGATATCCTATGCGCGGTGCCTTGTTGAGGTGGATGATACGTCATCCTTACGGAAGTATGTGGAAGTGGAGTTAGATGGGCGGAAAGTATTACTCTTGAAGCCAAATTTGAAGGAGAGCCACCGAGGTGTAGTAAGTGCGTTTGTTTTGGACACACTGATGGCCAGTGCCCCGGTGCGGGCGAGCCCCCTTCAATCCAAGGAGTTTGGAGTGCTGCGGAGTTGGGGGGGCATTGCTCTGAAGACACTTTGTTACCACCGGACAATGGGGTGTTGAATGGAGGGCCTCAAGTTACTGCAGATGTGGTGAATAATGTTGCCTCTGCGACAGAAGGAGACAAATGTAAACATTCAACTAACAGAGTGGTGGGACATGCGAAGTTTGGTCCTACGGCTATGGGAGAGAATTTCCAGCAATCGCCTGTGGTAGCGGAGGGGGATACAGACTTGGCTTCCGCTGGGGTTTCGCGGGAGGTTCTTGGGTTTGTTCCGGATGACCCTGCTCTTGATATCTCGAGACCTGGTGCCTCGGGTTTCACTGAGATCCTAGGGGAGCCGCCTGCATGGAATGTTACTGCTGGCTTGGATGCTGGCGCTGATGGCCGGGACTCTGCTGTTAAGGCGAGGGGTTCTGCTTCTACACTACCTTCACTTCTTGATTGCCATTTGGGGGGATGTGGATCTAATTCCACGTGTGTTGGCTGTTGACAACCCTAATTGGGTCGTGGAGGAGATCAATCTTAAGCAGGCTGAGGAAATCAGGAAGGCGAGAAAGAAAGCTGAATGCCAGGCTGAATCCAGTGCCAGGCGGAGTGCCAGGATTCAGAATTGCATTCCCAAAAACCCGGTTAGTCAATGACGGTTTTTATTTGGAATACAAGGGGGTTGAATAACCATGTTCTTCGGCGGGATCTTAGGGACAAACTCACCACTATTAAGCCATCGGCTATTATTCTTTTGGAGACGAAGCTTAGGTCTTTGGCGGCCATTAATAACTCTCTTTTGCCCAAACACTGGATCTTTTTTGACAACATGGACAAAGCACACGGTGGCAGGATTGTGATGGCTTTGGACCCAGCGGTTTGGAAGGCCTCCCTAGTATCTTCTTCTGATCAACATGTCACTATTTCATGTACTAACTCAGGTGGCCTCTCTTGCGCAATTACTGGAGTGTATGGCTGGAATACTATGGGGGAGCGTAAGGATTTATGGACTTCGCTTAAATGTGATGCGGCATCTTTGAATAAAGGTTTGTGGATGGTCTGTGGGGATTTTAACTGTGTACTTTCTGCTGCAGACAAAATTGGGGGAAGGAGGATGGAGCAAAAAATGCTCTTTGACTTCAATGAGTGTATTAGCTCCTGCCATCTTCTTCAGCTCAAGAGCACCGGTTACAAGTATAGCTGGTGTAATAATAGAGTGGGCAAAGGAAGGATCTCTGCTCGGCTGGATAGAGTTTTCATTAATTGTGATTGGCTCAGTCGGCTCTCTGATTCGTTTATGGAGTACTTGGATCCTATTACTAGTGACCATTCGCTGATGGTTGTCAGTTTCCATTCTCAGGTACATTCCGATCCCAAGCCCTTCAAATACTTTAATTACTGGAGCAAATGTCCTGGGATTTCTGAAATTGTGGACGAGAGTTGGGAGTGCTATGTGGCAGGTTCACCTATGTATTGTGTGTCCCAAAAGCTAAAGAAGCTGAGACCATTACTTCGCAAGTGGGCTACTAATTATAATGCGAGTAAGATGGTGAATTTGAGCCGGGCCAAACTGAAAGCTATTAGGAAAAATCCGCATTTGGCCTCTGTTGAATCTTTACAAGCTCAGGAGCAGGCTGCGATGAATGAGTTAGCTAGTGCTATGAGTCTGGAGGAGGAGATGATCCGTCAGAAGAGTAGGCAAAATTGGATCTCTTTGGGGGACCGCAATTCTAAATTCTTTTATAATGCTATGAAGTCAAGAGAAAGCTACAACTGTTTATCTCATTCGGTGGATGCCCAGGGGAGGAGGACTAGCTCTTTTGATGTGCTGAAGAAGGAAGCTGTCGATTTCTATGTGGGGTTATATAACCAAAATCACTATGCTTCTACGTTCCATCCTATTACCCCCAAACGTATTCTTACAGAGGAGGCTTCCACCTGGTTGACCCGGAGAATTTCAGATGAGGAAATCAAGAATGTTGTATTTCAGATGAACCCTGATAAGGCGTCTGGACCAGATGGATATAATGCGCATTTCTTTCAACGCTATTGGTACAGGATTGGAGATGATGTTTCTTTGGCGGTCAAGTCCTTCTTTGCATCGGGCTATCTTCTAAGGCAAGTTAATCACACCCACCTTACGCTAGTTCCTAAGAATTCTAATGCTTCCACTATTAGTGACTATAAACCTATTGCATGCTACAATGTATTATATAAAATTGTCAACAAGATCATTAGTAATAGGCTCAGGGTGTTAATTCATGAACTTATCTCGCCTAGCCAGGCGGCCTTCCTTAAAGGGAGGCTATTATCGGATTGCTCCCTTATTGCCATGAGCAGATTAGAGACTTCAGCAACCCTATGGGGGGAAGGGCTTGCCTTAAGCTGGATTTGCGGAAAGCATTCGATTCTGTGAACCGGGAGTTCATTATACACTTTTTGGGTCAGATGGGATTTCATAATATTTTTATAAGGTGGATAAGAGAATGTATTACCTCGCCTACTTTTTCTGTGATGGTTAGAGGATCTCCAGTGGGGTATTTTGAAGGCAACAGGGGAATTAGGCAAGGGGATCCTCTCTCTCCTTACCTGTTCGTTATAGCTATGGAAGCTTTCTCTATTCTTATGGCTAATGCACTTGGTAGTGGGGCGCTTCAGCCCATGAGACGGCCGTGCTCCATTTCTCATCTTCTGTTTGCTGATGACTTGCTAGTGTTTTGTAGAGCTAATCTAAAATCCTTCAGGTGCATCAAGTCTTTGCTTCTTGATTTCAAGAATCTAACAGGGTTGCAAGTAAATTGGGAAAAGAGTAGGGCAATATTTAGTAAGGGCACCAAGGACAGGTCTATTCTTGTGGATTGCTTAGGTATACAGATTTCCACCACTTTTACTACTTACCTTGGTCTCCCTTTGTCGTCCAAATATCCCAAAGCACCTATGTATGACAGATTGGTAGATTAATGCAAGAAGAGGCTTATGGGATGGACGTCAACTAAGTTATCTATTGCTGGACGGATTGAGCTGGTTAAGTCGGTCATTTACGGCATGGTGGCGTTCTGGATGCAAGCCTACCATATGCCTTACACTGTTGTGCGAGAAATTTCATCTCTTTGCAGGCGGTTCATTATGGGTCCCTCACGTGCTTGGTCTTGGAGGGATATCTGTTCCCCTAAGTCTGAAGGAGGAGTGGGTATTCGGTTGTTGGAGGATCTCAATGTGGCATCTGGGGTTAGGCTGACGTGGAGGTTCCTTACCTCCACGAGCTTATGGGCGAAGCAAATGAGAGTCAAATATGATGGGGCAGATGGGTTCTATGCGACAAAGGGTTTATTGACACATTCTGGCACCTGGAAACATATGCTGAATTGTAGAATGGCTTCCAGTAAACTTATCAGGCGGGTTGTGAAAGACGGACGCTCTACCCTTTTCTGGCACGACTTCTGGCTTGATTGCGGACCCTTGAGAAATCTGGCGGCGGTTCCTCCGGACTCCACTATGAAGAGTGTTAGGGATTACTGGGTACAAGGGGCTTGGGTGAATGATCCTTCTATTGAAAATATCCGGCATCACCTAGCTAAGGTGGTCATTGTGCAGGGCTCGGATACATGGCGCTGGGTGCCTCCTACTGCAAGTCGAATACAACCCTCAGCGCAATTGGCTACTAGCAGGTTGAATCCTCCTGCCGCGCCTAGCTCCACGTGACGGTTGCTTTCTCATGACGCGCTGTCCACCATCAGATGCTTGCGTCCACCTACCAGGTCATACTCTACTAGCCGCATTCGTGCTACAGGGCGTTCCACTTCCAGGCTTTATTCTTCTAGCCGCAGCTTGCCTCCTGCTATCTCCTCTGATGTAGGTGATTTCAAGTTTAAGGAGGCCTGGGAAGGGGTCAAGTTGTGGGGTGAGCCGTTCCGATTCCATAAGTTGGTATGGTTTCAGGGTCATATACCGAAGTGGGCTCTCACACTTCTTCGAGCTTTCAGGGGTAAGCTACTTACGAGAGATATTATAAGTAGATGGGGTTTGAATTCACCTGTTAACTGTGTTCTTTGTGGTGAGGATATCATGGAGGATATAAGCCATTTATTCTTCGCCTGTCCCTTCACTAGTTACCTTCTTAAAAGAACACTGCTAAAGTTAAATGTCACAGGCCAGATTGGAACGTCCCTGGTTGATATAGGAGAATTTTACTTGTTGAATTTTGGGGGTAAAAGTGCTCTGTGCAGATTAGCCAATACTGCTCTCTCTTCGATGGTTTGGCACATTTGGCATGAGAGGAATTGTAGAATTTTCGAAGGTAAAGGCAGAGGAAAAATGGAGATTTTTGAGGTAATTTCGGCGGATATCAGAATTGCTATGATGGGCCAGGATCCAGCGTCCTCTGCGGAGGAAGCTGTATTTTCAAATTGGGAGTTTCGGGATTTGGGCTAGGCCTTGTTTTATGATTTTTTGAGCTTTGTATAGTTGGCTTAGGCTGCAGATTCTCTAATTAAGAGTGACGGCGCTTGTGCCCTCTCCTCTTTTTATAGAATCTTCATGCCTACGTACTATATTGTTGTAAATTTTTGTCAATCAATAAAGATTTACTAACTTTCCATATATATATATATATATATATATATATATATATATATATATATATTCCTCGTTCAGCACCATTTGCACCCCCAGGGTCCCGCAGCTCCTAGTTTTGGTCTCACCTACTCTCCTCCCTCTTTGGTCGGTGTTGAGGTGGTTGTAGACATTTTGCCTACCGACATTGCCCTGGCGGCCGGACGTTGGGTGCATACCCTTGTTGGGTACTTTGTCGGGCCCCGACCTTATTACTGTCATCTGAAATCCTGGATGGCGAGAACATGGAAGACCAAGGCGGATGTTCATCTTCACTCCAAGGAAAATAGTTTCTTTTTCTTCAAATTCGAATCGGAGTTGGACTGTGGAGATGTCCTTCACGACGGGCCTTAGTTACTTAATGGGTGCATGCTTGTGCTTAGACGCTGGACACCCCATATTGGCCTAGACCAGGACCTCCTCTCCTATGTGCCACTGTGGATTTGTTTTCCCCAACTTCCCCTCCAATTTTGGTCCACTACCATCCTTGGCAAGTTGGCGAGTGTGGTGGGACGACCCCTCTTCACTGACGATACCACAGCTAATGCCTCTCATCTTTCTTTTGCACGTTGCTTCGTCGAGGTCGACACCACTTCCGCCTTCCCAAATTTCGTTTCGGCTCGACTCGCCGATGGATCTATCATCCCTGTGACTGTGGAGTATGAGCGCATCCCTCCCCTTTGCTCGCATTGCCGCTGCTTTGGGCACGACATCCGCCACTGTGCCGCTCCTTCTCGGCCTCCTCAGCCTTCGTGTGATAGGGAAGATCCTTTAGGTCCACCGCTTCCTGAGGGACTAGCATCTTCTCCAATCCCCCTACCTGTCCCGCCTGGAGCTGCACCTGTCCCACCCCTGCCTTCGGAGGCTGATCTCCCCCTGCCCCCTCACGTTATTGGTGACGGGTCTGCCGCTACTTCTTGTGCTCAGAACCCAATAAAGTTTGCTCCTGTGGGATCTGGCCTGCTGGAATCGGACACGGACATCGTTGCATCTTCGAGCGTGTCGATCATCTCTGGCGTTGCTTCCTTTGGCCTGCCTCCTACACCTGAAGGTACCCCTCATGCTTCTGCCTCAGGGTTTTCCCGTCCCCCCACTTGGGCTACTTCGGTCACTCCCCTCCCCTCCCCCTTGCCCCCTCAGCATGCTGAAAGTCCTTCTGCACTCTTGGAGTCCTCTGGCCTGCCTACTCCCTTGAATTCGGCCACCGCAATACTCGATGCCGCTGGGCATCTATTGATCGCGTCCGGATGTACACCCGAAAAACGATTTGTAGTTTTACCACAAGCGCACGGTGTAGTGGCGAGCGGGTATCAAACACAGGGAGGAAAATTGACAGTATCTCACTTTAATTACCTAGCTATCAAGAGAATAAGAGTAATTTGGTGTGTCGTCACAATCGTTCAATAGCATAGAAATTTCAATATAATAAAATGTCTAGGGATAGGAAATCCCCACTACGGACCATTTCTCATCCTTGTGAATCATGAATTTCATTGTTGCCAAGCTTGAATAAAGGTGAACTAGTCGCAACTTAATGTAGAACCAAGCTCACGCTCTCGCGCTATTGCCGGTCTATAGCAAACCTAGGTTAGGGCCCACTCTAGTGCAAACCCTAGCCTAAGCCGCTAGCGTGAAGAACGACATCATTGTCCAATCGCATCTCGAGCCCACTCTCGTGCAAACTAGAGCTACGATCTAGGTTGTGATATTTCCTATTCGTCCAATCTCTTGCAAACGAATATTAATATAGACCCATAATTAAAAATCCTAGCTTTGGTCCAATCTCTTGCAAACCAAGTCTAGAGAAATTCAATTATCAATCTAAATCGAATATCTAGGCCTTCCTATCAATTGGGATCCAATCTCTTGCAAATCCCAATCGATATGAATTCCTAGCTACTCGTAATATAACAATCACAACCTAACCATTATCAATTCTAGCAACAAATCCATGAATTCATTACAATTCAAAAGATCGGGTCCATAGGGTTCACCCTAGGCCCTAGAACAACGGAACTACTCACTAATCATCATGCAAATCTCAGAAATAACAACAATTATCATGGCACAATTCATTGCAATAGGGAGAAAATTCATAAAAATTGAGTTTTTAATAAGAAAGAACAAACCAATGAAGTAGCCAATGATCTCCAGCTGAGATTTTATGCAAAGAGTAGCCGACAAAATCCTAAAGGAACTCTCTAATAAATAATTCTAGTCTATCCTAAAACTAGGGTAAAAACAGGGCTTAAATAGAAGCCAAAATCGTCCAAAAGAATCGTGACCAAACTGCCCCTGTGCAGCCCAGAATTCGCAGCCCTAAAGCAGGCGGAGAGGGTCACTCGGCCGAGTGACCCTTGTACTCGGCCGAGTGACAAACCCTGCAGAGAAACAGTAACTTCGGGGGTTCTCAGGGTCTGTGGCCGAGTGACCCTTGTACTCGGCCGAGTGACAAACCCTGCAGAAAAACAGTAACTTCGGGGGTTCTCAGGGTCTGTCTTCGGGGTGGCTCGGTCGAGTGGACTTCTTCACTCGGCCAAATGAGCATTCATGCTCGGCCGAGTGGGCCTCCTCAGGATCTCTCTAAATTCCAGTAACTTGGGCCTTTCTCTGGACGAATTTCATGTACCACTCGGGTGAGTGAAATTTCTCACTCGGCCGAGTGGGCTTCCTTTGCTCGGCCGAGTATACGCTAAAAACATCGTGTGTGTATCCGTTCCGTTCGGCCGAGTAGGGCTTCTTGCTTGGCCGAGTGAGTGGTCTACTCGGCCGAGTGGTGTGCTGTTGAGCCCATTTCTTCTTCTTCTCGCCTCCTCGTCGCTCCTATTGATTTCCATCTTCTTCCGCTCATCCTCTATCGCTGATAAGTCCTCGAATGAGCCGTGGGCGACACTCCTAAGCGTGTGCAAATTCTTTGATCTCAAATTCGTTCCAGATCGCTCCATATTTCCTGAAATTCGACAAAAACAAGAAATAGTGAAAAGCATCGCAATATCGTCGAATAATCGTGAGAAACACGATATGAGCGATCAAAATGACATGCAAACATGCAGAATAAAGGTGTAAAATATGGAGTGATCAAAATCCCCCAAGATTACCTCGTACTCGTCTTCGAGGAAGATAAGCAAAAGGCGAACCCGGTGGAAAAAATAAAGAAAAGGAAAAAACGAAAGCGATAGAAGATAGGAAGGAAAACAAAGAGGGAGGTGCTAGATCATTTTCTCAGGACGTGGGTTTTGCTTACTCATATAGCATACTGCAAATATAAAGCACATGCCAAAGATTTTTATCTCGATATCACAATCATATGGGTGCTTTCAAAATAGAAACCCAAGAATATCGAAATAGTATGAAATATGGAATCATTCTAGAATTAACATCGTCTGAAGCATCTAAAGCGGCATACATAATCATAGACCACACACTTTTCAATTGAATGCTTTCTATTTGGAGTATAAGAGATATCACACAATATGGATCAATAAGAATAGAAAGGTATGGCTTTCATGAAATGCATGCTAAGTTTCAATTCCTGGATTTCGTAAAAACTTTTAGTAATCTCACCGAGTATAGAAAATTACCTACCTTAGGTTGTCATGCACAATCAAGTAGTCACTCTCTCTCACATCATTGGATCCTCTCCACAAGCTTATCTATAAGCGTGGTGGCATAAGATAAATTAATAGGCTTATTCCCCATTTTTGAAGCTCCAAAAATAAAAATAAAAAGGGGAAAGAAAGAGAGAAAGAGTATAAGATGGGATCATATATGAACTTCTTTTCTCTTTTCTTTTCTTCTTCTTTTTTCCTTTTTTTCTCTCTTTTTTTCATAAATATATACAACTGTGATCCCAAATCAAAAGAAACAAAGATATACAAGAATATTTTTTCTTTTTGATTTTAGGGGCATGGAGCATATATTTTTGTAGCAAGGGAAAATGCCAATAATAGAATCACTAAAGGGAGATTCATCAATGATTTTAAGTATAGAAATAATGCTCAAGATATGTGGAGAAATAAATAAATATAATACTCGGTTCACTCTATAGAATGTGCATGACAACTTTCAGCAGAGTAATGTAATCTACTCAGTTTAATCACAGAAAGTAAACTAATCCAGTTATATCAATCTGGCATACATTCAATCAACTTGAAAGTGAAGCGTACAACTTTCATTCAATAAGAAGTGATATAAGAAAAGAAAGCAGTACTCCAGATAGAAGCAATCAATGCGTGAAGGTTGGTGTGTTTTCTATGAAGAGTATACAGTAAAAATCATCAGACTCAGCTAATAAAAGAATTTCATCCATATACATACATGAAGGTGCGGGTTACTATCTCAAATGCACAGCAAGACATAGCATATGATATCTGAAATAAAAACTACGGCATGACAAGATAATATGCATATAGAGACAAGCTAACATCACGTCATCATCATCACAGAAAATTCATCTCTAGCAAAAGGACAAAAGAAATAAGGATAAAAGAGAATTAAAAACTGTACATGTGCAGCACACTCAAAAAGTAAGAAAACGTGATGCATGGAAAAAAATGAAAAGTGGGTGAAAATAAGTGTAAAAACGAAGAAATGTGGGAAAAATAAAATAAAAGGTGACAAAAATAAAAAGTGCATGAGAACTCACTCCCCCAAGCTAAAGTGCACAGTGTCCTCAATGTGCAAAGTGTGGCACACCGAGAGGCAAAAAGTGGGTGGAGAGGGTGAGGATGCATGCATGAAAATAAAAAATAAAAAGAAAGAAAGTAAAAAGTATGCAATGGGAATGCAAGTGATGCGACCAGAGACCAAAATGGTGTCAGATAGGTGTCCCCAAAAGTACTCCCTTGCTCCCAAAAAGATATGGATAGATATGAACAAAAAGGGACCAAAACGTGTGTGGAGGAGGGGGTGCAAAATCAGTAGGCTCAGAAAATATCCAGCGTAACAATCAGCAAAAAATATCGAAGGCATCCAGTGTGTGCCTAGGTGGGTGGGGGTGCACCAGCACTGTCCTGTGGCGGAGGTGGTGGTCGTGGAGGCTGCTGGGTGGGGGTGGGTGGCTGAGGCAAACGCTGAAGAATCTGGTTCAGGCAAGCCTGAATACCAGGAAGCAATACGACGCGGGTCTGGACAGCACTAACAGTAGCAGAGAGAGTCTGAAAATCTGCTCTAAGTCCACTCACTGTCCCCTCAAGAGCACGTAGGTGCTGAACTAAGGTGTCGGGGGGGAGGTGGAGCAGCAGGTCGAGCATGACGAACTGGTGAAGAGTGGGGCTGTCTCGCTCGGCTACTGTAAAGGATGGGTGCTACAGTGGGGTGGTGAGGAGGTGATGTGCTCGCTAAGTGTCGCTCAGCCTCTGTGGGAGGCTGAGAAGCGGGAATGGTCGAAGAGGAAGGAGCGGCAGCAGAAACGGCAGTGGTGGCAAGCGACGAGGCGGGCAGAGAGGTCAGTGACACAGACATGGGGACAAATGTCATGACACTCTCGGAGAAAACAGCGACGGTGGAGATAGTGAGGTTGACGACTGGGGAGGTCATGAAGGGTGCAGAAAATGTCTCCTCGGGAGTCGAGAACAACAATGAGGAAAGGGTCTCTACCGCAGAAGCAAAAGAAGGCTTGTCGCACTCAACTATGGTGGGGGGATGCTCGGGGCTAGCAGCAGAAATGGGATCTATCGACATGGGCACAGTGGTGGTGGTGGGTGGGTGGACTCAGCTAACGTGCTCCTGACACTAACAAAAGTGTGGACAGAGGTGTCGGGAGACACAGACGAAGCAAGTGCAGGCTGAGGGATCACGGGGTCAAGTGGTGGAAGGAGGGGCTCCTGCAGAGCACCCTCAGGCTCAAACACATATGCAGCATGGATGAGGAGATCTATCGGTGGAATCCACTCCCCACCCGCAGGTCCAATATGTGTCCGAGCAGGGCTTGGGAGAATCATGTAATCGGCACAGTGGGGATCATGCAGCCACACCCAGTGGTGCTGACCATGAGGACACAGAATCCTCATCCAGGCCATGATATCTATGGAGAGAGAGGTGGGGCCCAGTGGTCTCAGCAAGCCGGCTGGAAGGTCAACTCCGCACAATAGGGCCAAGAGGGTAATTAGACCACCGCAGCAGATAGGCGTACAAGCACCGACAAAAAATAATGATGCGGTCGATGTACCAACTGGCGATATCGATCTCTATAGCAGGGACCAGAACGTCTCCTCCATCAAAGACACTAGAACGTGTCATCGCGTAGAGCATGTAGAGCTCTGGCGTCGACAACGTCCTTGGCTTGTATCTCGCAAGAAAAGTGGTCGCCATAAGGCACTGTGCAATGCGGAGGCACGGGTGGAGGACGGCAGAGGCCGTGGCCCGACTAGGGTCAAATGCAAGGGGTGATCCTGTGATCCGAGTCCAGAAAGCATGGGTGTCGAATGACGGCGGTGGGATGTGCGTGGGGCTGTAAGCTCGGTCTGGGTCAGGGACAACGGGCCACTAGAAGAATGCTCAGAGCATGTCCAGAGTGACCTGGCACTCATGATCCATCAGGCGAAATGAGCATCCTCCAGGGGTCCGCTCGATAGAGCTAAGGACCTCTAATGTCGGGAGGATGTAAGTGTCCGTAGACACCGACAAGAAATCACGCCACTCCACGTTATCATACAACTGGAGTAGCCCCTCTAGGACCCCTAGGCGCTCAAGGTCAGCTAGGTGTGTGAACCTAGTGGGTACGATCAAGCGATGGGAGATACGCTCAAATCTGGCACGCTGGGCATCATCTCGAAACGTAATCCCCATCGCTTCGAACGCGGGGGCAGGCTGTGCAGGTGGTGGAATAGGTGCGGTAGGAGGCGGCTGTGTGGGTGGTGGTGGGCTAGGTGGAGGGAGTCCGCCCTAGCGGAAGAGGATCCAGGATCACCTGACTTCTTCCGCTTGGAAGCGGGCTCCCGAGTGCGTGGCCTAAGGCGAGGTGGCATGTGTGCCGCGAGACATGCCCACCCAAATGAAAATGCGACGTGCTATAGAATGAAACGAGTATACCTGAGCACAACGCGAGAGCAAATAATGGAAGTGTGCGAAGAAACACCTCCTCTGCGAAGCTCCGAGTGCGTCCAGAACCTCCCCCAAGCTCCCCCCAAGCTGACCTGAAACGCAAAAAATCAAATCTACGAGTGATAATCAAAATACATGAGGAAGAATGGGGATAATAGATATATATAGGAATTAATAGGGATTTGGGGCGTAATGGGCATACGGATTGGGAGAATGGAGAAGAAAATGAATTTGGGGCGAAATGGGGATGACCGGCGACGGTGGGGGCGGCGCCGGTGATGATCGGCGGTGGGGCGACGTCAGCGACTGGCGACGGTCGTCGGTCGTCGGCGTGGCGACGGTCGTCGGTCGTCGGTGGAGCGACGGCTCAGGCGATGGTAGGCGACGATTTGGGCGAGGGAACCTGAAGCGGCTCGGGTGTTGGGCGAAAATATTTGGGGATTTTGGGTTTTCGAAATTCGCACAGCCCGCAGCGTATATATAAGGAAGTAGCGACTCGGCCGAGTGAAGAGTTCACTCGGCCGAGTGGCTCAATATGAAAAATTTTCGAATTAAATTTCCGCAACTTATGACTCGGCCGAGTGACTTCTCCCACTCGGCCGAATGGACAAGTTCCACTCGGCCAAGTGGCAAGGCCACTCATCAATTTTTTTAAGCGTGGAGGGTATCAAATTCACTCGGCCGAGTGGAAAATCACTCGATCGAGTGGCAAATTATACTGTAAATCACAGAAAATAACAGAGACTTGGTCTGTAGGATCTTTCCTGATCGGTAGTCTACTCGGCCGAATAGAGTCTTTGCTCGGCCGAGTGACAATGTCACTCGGCCGAGTGGCTTCCTGTTTTTTGCAACGGCTCTCCGTTTTCGCATCAATCTCTGTTTTTCTTCCTCCCGTCAGTCTCTTCCTTCTCCTAGGGTCTGAGTGCATTTCTGAGCACTCTCCCTTGCCATGGCTATCCTCCATATGAACGATTTCTCGTTCTCCATCTCCTGTCATTAAAAATAGAGCCCGTTGTCATGATTTTTATAGACGATAGACTCTAAACACTAAGAAAAATCTAAAATAAAAATAAAAATCAATTAAGAATGATATAAAACCGTCGGGTTGCCTCCCGACAAGTGCTCATTTAAGTTCATGAGCTCGACCCCTTATGATTTTCGTTTAGTGCGTGATATTTGGCGCATACGAGATGCGCCCGTCAAATTTGCCGGGAAGGCCACCTAGATTTGGTTGTTGATATTCATGATCATTCCTCGGCTTTTCCTCATCATGGATGGTGTTAGGGGATAAGTCCCCCAAGCTAGAGCTTGTACCAATCTTTTTCTTCACCGGTGATTCCGATCTCTCGCCGGCGGGGCTTTCTTCAAATTGTTGGTCGTGGAGAGCTTGCATAGCTCCATTATTCTCGCGACATCAGCATCATCTTCTTTGTCATCACCCAAAGAGCTATCCGGAGGGTCTTCCAACTTTTCTCCATTGCTAGAAGATTGGCCTTCTTCAAGGCCGTCATCGTGTAGGGCGCCGATGGAGTGCGGTATGGCTTCATCGATTACCTCATCAAGGAGGTCCACATAATCCACTTCCTCTTGGTAGGGCATGTGCTTCATTGCTTTAGGGATATGGAACTCAACCTCGATGTTTATGACATTCAAAGATAAAGTACCCTCTCTCACGTCAACTATCACGCCGGCGGTGGCTAGGAAGGGACGTCTAAGTATAAGTAACGTATCGCCCTCCTCTTTGATGTCCATAATGACGAAGTCGCACGGCAAGCATATTCCTCCCAGAACTTGGAGCGGTATGTCCTCTGCAATCCCTACCGGCCTAGTAACCCGACCATCCGCAAGTTGTATTCTCATGTCCGTTGGCTTCAAGTCGGTCCCCGTATTTAATTTCTTAAACATGCTTAGGGGCATTAGGCTCACACTTGCTCCCAAGTCTACCAAAGCCTTTTCTAGTGGAACTCCTCCAAGTGTGCATGGGATGTGGAAGCTTCCAGGATCATTGAATTTTGTCGGCTCTTTCTCCTTCCGGGTGAACCAAGTTCCTTGCTCGGCAAGCATTATTCTCTCCTTTCTTTTCTTCCCTGAAATTAAGTACTTCAAGAACTTGGCATATGACGAGATCTCTACGATAGCATCCAAGAAAGGTATATTGAGGATTACCCCTCTCAAGTACTCAACAAGCCGCTTCTCAATCTTAGCTCTCGCCAACCGTTGCGGAAAGAGCACCTGTGGCATATAGGTGCGCTCCTCATTTGGCTTCTTAGTTTCAGAATTTCCACCTTCTAGGGCTCTTTTGGGCGCTCCCCCTCAATTGTCGGCTCCTTGTCATCAAATATTTCCTCCATGGGCTCCTTGGTTTGAACCATGGCGGGAGTGGTATCCTTCCCGCCCCTAGTAGTAACCGCCACCACCGCATTGATGTGGTCGGTATTGCTCCGTGGATTAGGCTCTGGTTGAGCCGAAAATTGTTGAGTATTTTTATTTGGCAACTTCAGTTGCTCCGCTAGTTGACCTACCACGGTATTGAGAGAATCTTGTTGTGCAATCAATCTAGCGTTTATTTTCTTTTGCTCCACCATAAATTCTTCCACCCTAGCCGCATGATCCGATCTCGGTTGTGCTTGTGGTGGGTTTGGAGCTCTCCACCCTTGATTATAACCGGGCGGGCTATATGGTCCCGCTTGTTGCCTAGGCGGGTAGCTTTGTTGTAGCGGCCCTCTCGGTTGATATTGAGGTTGTGGAGGTGGAGGCCGAGCTTGAGGTTGTTGCGGCCCGTCATTATTAGCATACGAGAAGCTCGGATGATTCCTCGTGGCCGGGTTGGCCCAATAACCGGTGCTCCCCGCTACATATTGGATTTGCTCTATAACACCCTCTCCGTGCTCTCCTCCAACGAACATAGCTTGAGATTGGTCTTGCCAATCGCTCATATTGCCTCCCGACATAGATGTGGTAGGAGTTCCATGCGGCTCGGTAATAAACTTCTCCAATCTCTCCACGACCTTGTGGAGAGAGTCGAACTTCGTAGAAAGCTCCGCTACGGCCTTGACCTCGTATATGCTCGTCGGCTTCAAGGAGGCAGAAGATTGTCCTCGCTCGTCTCCCCATTGTTGATTATTAGAGGCCATCTCCTCTAATAGGGCCGTAGCTTCATCCGGTGTCTTGGATAGAATGGCTCCGTTGGCGGTTGTATCTATAATTTGCTTGGTGCCCGGTTGGAGTCCATTGTAAAAGCTGTGTACTAGCTCCCATGCTTCGATGCTGTGATGGGGGCATTAGTGTTGGAGGTCTTTAAAGCGCTCC